>JAKGGE010000267.1:0-18124 GCA_023748175.1 Hoolock leuconedys | reverse complement strand
TTGCAGATGGAATGATTATGTATAGAACTTCCACAGAATACACACACACTCAACCTACCAGAGCCTGACACATGAGTTCGCAAGCGTAGCAGTGTACGCAAGACCAAGACAAAAATAAGTTGTATTTATATGCACCAGCAACAATCAAAAGCGAAATTAAGGCCGCATGCAGGACTCACGCTTCATAATCCCAACGCCTGGGAGGGCAAGGCAGGAGGATCAGCCCGCCCAGGAGTTTTTAAAGCGTGTGTGTATTTTTTTTTTTTTTTGAGACGATTACCCTAGTTGTTTGAGCTGGAGTGCAGTGGTATTCTCGCAACCTTCACTTCTGTTCAAAGCCATTCTCTGCCTCAGTTCCAGCTGGGATTATAGTCATGCACCCCTCAACGCCTGGTCACTTTGTATTTCTTTGGTGCAGAGTGCGGGGTTTCTCCATGTCGTCGTAGGTTAGTCCCCGAACTTCTGACCTCAGGTCATCTGCCCACCTCGGCCTCCCAAAGTGCTGGGATTACAGGTGTGAGCCACCACACCCAGCCCCACCCAGAGTTTGAGATGAAGCTGGGCAACATAGGGTATTCCCACCCCAAACAAACAGGCAAATTAAGAATTAGCCAGGTAGGCTGGAGTGCAGTAGCCCACACCTGTAATCCCAGCACTTCGAGTTTATGCGGTGGATCACCTGAGGTCAGGAGTTTGAGACCAGCCTGGCCAACATGGTCAAACCCAATCTCTACTAAAAATACAAAAAATTAGCCGGGCGTGGTGGTGCACACTTGTAATCCCAGCTACTGGAGAGAGGCAGGAGAATTTCTTGAACTCGGGAGGCGGAGGTTGCAGAGCTGAGGCTGGCTCCACTGCACTCCAGCCTGGGAGACAAAGCAAGACTCCGGCCTCAAAACATAGTTTTCCTGGCGCGGTTCCAGTTTGGGTTGGTGAAGGCGTGGGCAACTTGGGCATCTGCGTCGGAGCCGCTGTTCTGTTCATCCACTCCCCATCCTGAGCAGCCTCATTGCCGGGATGAAGACGTCCACACCCCAGCCAAGGACAAAGGCCTCAGAGGGGCTCACTGTCCCCCCACAGGAGGGTTCCCAGAGAACATCAAGAAGAGGGTTCTCACTCCTCACGCCCTGTGCCCTCATTGACAAATCTCGGCAGAACTCGACACAGGGGGGGAGAAGGAAGCCGGCGGCAGGATGGGGAAAGCGTCTATGTGGCTCAAAGGCTGGCCTTCGTGCCCAGCTCACCCTTTGGGCACTTCTCCCCGGATGGCCGCAGTGGTCCCGGCGGCATTGCCGCCAATCCTGCCTGGGCTCTGGCCTCTGCTCTGTCCTCCCTCTTGCTCTGCCTGCCGTGTTTCTGAGAAGCCTAGGGGCTTCTTAGTCTGGCTTAATGTCTTCCAGCCAGAAGAATTCCCAGTCCTTCCGGGAGAGACTTCCTGGAGGTCGGGGTCGTGATTGTTTCCCTCTCCAAACCTTTATCTGCATGATTGGGCAGGTGCGGAGATCCTGGAGCTCTGGGCTTGCATAGCCGTCTGGGACAGGGAAGCTTTCCGGGTCTCCGTGGCTCGAGATATGGCTGCTGGTCGGTCCAGGAAGAGCGCGAGGCAACCCGACCGTTCCTGACATTTGCCTTCTAGGAAAGGCGGTGTCGCATCCCACCTGCACTTCCTCTCTGATTGTTGAGGGCCAGCCGGTTCCTCTGCTCCTGGGCAAAGAGCCTCTAGCAATGAATCTTCTGGCTGCCACGGATGTCAGGGGGCCAAAGGGACCGTGTTTCCCAGGGTGCGGGGGAGGTGGCGTCAGGGGTACCCAGCCGGTGGCGGGGTGGTGGTGGGGCGTAGTTTGTGGAAACCCCTCGGCCCCTCTGGCAGGCATCCCTGCATGTGGCTTGGATTCGGCGCAGGTCCTGTCTCGCAGGTTTTCAGGTGCGCTTGGCTTTTCCTCAGCTTTGTGGCGGAGGTCTCCGTGGCCCACGGGCGCACGGCTGGACATCACTGTCCGTCTCGCCATCGCCCCTGCGGCCCTCGAAGACACCCGCCACTCCATCTGCTGTTGGGGTATGTGGGTGCCACGCTTGGGTCACAGTGAGCGCCGCCGTTGCCCGGGGGTGGGTCCCTGAGACTCGTCGAAATAGGAGGCCTGTGCGATCGTGCCTCGGAGTCGGGTTTGAGACCAGTCCTCGCCAGTGAGTTAACAGGATGGTGGCCGGAGGCCCGGGCTCGCGGAGGTTCCAGCTGAAGGAAGAAGCCTCAGGAGGAAAAACCTCAGACGGATGGCCGTTGAGGCAGCCCGGGATCCCAGGCTCAGGCGTGCGCGGACGGTGAGCACGTGAGTGTCCCCAAAAGTGGTGCCCTTGTAAGGTCGAGGACGGTCTGCCTGCGTGCCCGTGGGCTGCTCCTCCCCGGAACCGGGCAGAAGACCGATCAAGGAGGTCCTGACCACCGGACTCCTACGGGTCTGACCCTGGGTCTCCAGCAGGCCCCTCTGGCAGGCATCCCTGCATGTGGCTTGGATTCAGCGCAGGTCCTGTCTCGCAGGTTTTCAGGTGCGCTTGGCTTTTCCTCAGCTTTGTGGCGTGGCCCCTGCGGCCTCGAAGACACCCGCTCACTCCATCTGCTGTTGGGGTATGTGGGTGCCACGTTTGGTCACACTGGCTCCACCTCGGACTCCCGCCTGTCTCTCTTTGCACGTGTGGTGGGAAGCAGTGTCGGGGTGCCGGAGCCCCCGCGCTTCGAAGACACCCGCTCACTCCATCTGCTGTTGGGGTATGTGGGTGCCACGTTTGGTCACACTGGCTCCACCTCGGACTCCCGCCTGTCTCTCTTTGCACGTGTGGTGGGAAGCAGTGTCGGGGTGCCGGAGCCCCCACGCCTTGGATGTGATGGCAGGCCACTGCTCCACCCAGGAAGGAGGGAGGGGTGGGTCAGGGCCTTGGATGTGATGGGCTCACGGGCGCACGGCTGGACATCACTGTCCGCCTCCCCATCGCCCCCTGCTGCCCTCAAGACACCCGCCACTCCATCTGCTGTTGGGGTATGTGGGTGCCACGCTTGGGTCACAGTGACCGCCTCCGTTGCCCGGGGGTGGGTCCCTGAGACTCGTCGAACTAGGAGCCCTGTGCGATCGTGCCTCGGAGTCGGGGCTGAGACCAGTCCTCGCCAGGGCGTTAACAGGATGGTGTCCGGAGGCCCGGGCTCGCGGAGGTTCCAGCTGAAGGAAGAAGCCTCAGGAGGAAAAACCTCAGACGGAGGCCTTGAGGAGCCCGGGATCCCAGGCTCAGGCGTGCGCGGACGGTGAGCACGTGAGTGTCCCCAAAAGTGGTGCCCTTGTAAGGTCGAGGACGGGTCTGCCTGCGTGCCCGTGGGCTGCTCTCCACCCGTGGTTCTAGTCGCGGAGAGCAGACGTGTGTCTGTGTGTGTGTGTGTGTGTGTGTGTGTGTGTGTGTGTGTGTGTGTGTGTGTGTGTGTGTGTGTGTGTGTGTGTGTGTGTGTGTGTGTGTGTGTGTGTGTGTGTGTGTGTGTGTGTGTGTGTGTGTGTGTGTGTGTGTGTGTGTGTGTGTGTGTGTGTGTGTGTGTGTGTGTGTGTGTGTGTGTGTGTGTGTGTGTGTGTGTGTGTGTGTGTGTGTGTGTGTGTGTGTGTGTGTGTGTGTGTGTGTGTGTGTGTGTGTGTGTGTGTGTGTGTGTGTGTGTGTGTGTGTGTGTGTGTGTGTGTGTGTGTGTGTGTGTGTGTGTGTGTGTGTGTGTGTGTGTGTGTGTGTGTGTGTGTGTGTGTGTGTGTGTGTGTGTGTGTGTGTGTGTGTGTGTGTGTGTGTGTGTGTGTGTGTGTGTGTGTGTGTGTGTGTGTGTGTGTGTGTGTGTGTGTGTGTGTGCTTGTTGGCTGGGACAAAATTGCCCGCTGGGGAGGTGGTTTCTCGCCCGTCGCCCTTTCTTGTGGTCAGCCTCTCCCGGGGGTCTCTGCTTACAGGTGGAGTGTAGCCAGCTGGCGTCGTTTCGGTTCCGGTTGGGTTGGTGAAGGCGTGGGCAACTTGGGCATCTGCTGGAGCCGCTGTTCTGTTCATCCACTCCCAGTCCTGAGCAGCCTCATTGCCGGGATGAAGACGACCACACCGCAGCCAAGGACAAAGGCCTCAGAGGGGCTCACTGTCCCCCCACAGGAGGGTTCCCAGAGAATATCAAGAAGAGGGTTCTCACTCCTCTCGCCCTGTGCCCTCATTGACAAATCTAGCCAGAACTCAACACGGGGAGAAGGAAGCCGGGCGGCAGGATGGGGAAAGCTGTCTGTGTGGCTCAAAGGCTGGCCTTCGTGCCCAGCTCACCCTTTGGGCACTTCTCCCCGGATGGCCGCAGTGGTGCCGGCGGCATTGCCGCCAATCCTGCCTGGGCTCTGGCCTCTGCTCTGTCCTCCCTCTTGCTCTGCCTGCCGTGTTTCTGAGAAGCCTAGGGGCTTCTTAGTCTGGCTTAATGTCTTCCAGCCAGAAGAATTCCCAGTCCATCCGGGAGAAACTTCCTGGAGGTCGGGGTCGTGATTGTTTCCCTCTCCAAACCTTTATCAGCATGATTGGGCAGGTGCAGAGATCCTGGAGCTCTGGGCTTCCACGCCCAGCCGGCACCCCGTAGCTGCTCCTCCCCGGGAACCGAAGCAGAAGACCGATCAAGGAGGTCCTGACCACCGACTCCTACGGGTCTGTCCCTGGGTCTCCCGCAGGCCCCTCTGGCAGGCATCCCTGCATGTGGCTTGGATTCGGGCGCAGGCCCTGTGTCGCAGGTTTTCAGGTGCGCTTGGCTTTTCCTCAGCTTTGTGGCGGTGGTCTCCGTGGCTCGAGATATGGCTGCATGGTCGGTCCAGGAAGAGCCGAGGCAACCCGACCGTTCCTGACATTTGCCTTCTAGGAAAGGCGGTGTCGCATCCCACCTGCACTTCCTCTCTGATTGTTGAGGGCCAGCCGGTTCCTCTGCTCCTGGGCAAAGAGCCTTCTAGCAATGAATCTTCTGGCTGCCACGGATGTCAGGGGCCAAAGGGACCGTGTTTCCCAGGGTGCGGGGGAGGTGGCGTCAGGGGTACCCAGCCGGTGGCGGGGTGGTGGTGGGGCGTAGTTTGTGGAAACCCCTCGGCCCCTCTGGCAGGCATCCCTGCATGTGGCTTGGATTCGGCGCAGGTCCTGTCTCGCAGGTTTTCAGGTGCGCTTGGCTTTTCCTCAGCTTTGTGGCGGAGGTCTCCCGTGGCCCACGGGCGCACGGCTGGACATCACTGTCCGTCTCGCCATCGCCCCCTGCGGCCTCGAAGACACCCGCTCACTCCATCTGCTGTTGGGGGACGTGGGTGCCACGTTTGGTCACACTGGCTCCACCTCGGACTCCCCGCCTGTCTCTCTTTGCACGTGTGGTGGGAAGCAGTGTCGGGGTGCCGGAGCCCCCGCGCCTTGGAGGTGAAGGCAGGCCACTGCTCCACCCAGGAAGGAGGGAGGCAGTGGGCTCACGGGTCAGTGCATTTTCCGCCGACGGCACGCCTTGGCGCCCTGGGGATCGTTCGTGCCCCAGCGAGACACTTCCCGCCACACGGCACCGTAACCCCATGCCCGATCACCCGGTGGGATCCATCATCGGATCCGAAGAGGAGTCCGCACGGCCCAGCCGGCACCCCGTAGCTGCTCCTCCCCCGGGAACCGAAGCAGAAGACCGATCAAGGAGGTCCTGACCACCGGACTCCTACGGGTCTGACCCTGGGTCTCCAGCAGGCCCCTCTGGCATTCCGCTTCCCTCACAGATTGGCTGGCAAGGCCATGTCTTCTAAGCGCCACCGCCGCCCGTTCCCCAGCCTGCCGCTGCGGGTCGCTGATTATTTAGCGTGTGTGTGTGTGTGTGTGTGTGTGTGTGTGTGTGTGTGTGTGTGTGTGTGTGTGTGTGTGTGTGTGTGTGTGTGTGTGTGTGTGTGTGTGTGTGTGTGTGTGTGTGTGTGTGTGTGTGTGTGTGTGTGTGTGTGTGTGTGTGTGTGTGTGTGTGTGTGTGTGTGTGTGTGTGTGTGTGTGTGTGTGTGTGTGTGTGTGTGTGTGTGTGTGTGTGTGTGTGTGTGTGTGTGTGTGTGTGTGTGTGTGTGTGTGTGTGTGTGTGTGTGTGTGTGTGTGTGTGTGTGTGTGTGTGTGTGTGTGTGTGTGTGTGTGTGTGTGTGTGTGTGTGTGTGTGTGTGTGTGTGTGTGTGTGTGTGTGTGTGTGTGTGTGTGTGTGTGTGTGTGTGTGTGTGTGTGTGTGTGTGTGTGTGTGTGTGTGTGTGTGTGTGTGTGTGTGTGTGTGTGTGTGTGTGTGTGTGTGTGTGTGTGTGTGTGTGTGTGTGTGTGTGTGTGTGTGTGTGTGTGTGTGTGTGTGTGTGTGTGTGCGTGTGTCTGTGTGTGTGTGTGTGTGAGTGCTTGGGTGCCCACTTAAGTCTCTCTCTGATTTCTCACTCTCTCCCTTCTCGCTCTTTCCTTCGCTCTCTGTTACTATCTCTGTCCGTCTGTGCGTGCGTGTTTGCTGGGACACAGTTGCCCTTTGCGCCGGAGGTCGGTGTCTCGCACATCGCTCTTTCTTGTGGTCAGCCTCTCCCCGGGTCTCTGCCTGGGTCGTGTGTCCTGGCCATGCTCGTTTCCCCGGGCGGTTCCAGTTTGGGTTGGTGAAGGCGTGGGCAACTTGGGCATCTGCGTCGGAGCCGCTGTTCTGTTCATCCACTCCCCATCCTGAGCAGCCTCATTGCCGGGATGAAGACGACCACACCCCAGCCAAGGACAAAGGCCTCAGAGGGGCTCACTGTCCCCCCACAGGAGGGTTCCCAGAGAACATCAAGAAGAGGGTTCTCACTCCTCACGCCCTGTGCCCTCATTGACAAATCTCGGCAGAACTCGACACAGGGGTCGTGATTGTTTCCCTCTCCAAACCTTTATCAGCATGATTGGGCAGGTGCGGAGATCCTGGAGCTCTGGGCTTGCATAGCCGTCTGGGACAGGGAAGCTTTCCGGGTCTCCGTGGCTCGAGATATGGCTGCGTGGTCGGTCCAGGAAGAGCGCGAGGCAACCCGACCGTTCCTGACATTTGCCTTCTAGGAAAGGCGGTGTCACATCCCACCTGCACTTCCTCTCTGATTGTTGAGGGCCAGCCGGTTCCTCTGCTCCTGGGCAAAGAGCCTTCTAGCAATGAATCTTCTGGCTGCCACGGCTGGACATCACTGTCCGCCTCGCCATCGCCCCTGCGGCCTCAAGACACCCGCCACTCCATCTGCTGTTGGGGACGTGTGCCACGTGTGGTCACACTGGCTCCACCTCGGACTCCGCCTGTCTCTCTTTGCACGCAGTGGTGCCGGCGGCATTGCCGCCAATCCTGCCTGGGCTCTGGCCTCTGCTCTGTCCTCCCTCTTGCTCTGCCTGCCGTGTTTCTGAGAAGCCTAGGGGCTTCTTAGTCTGGCTTAATGTCTTCCAGCCAGAAGAATTCCCAGTCCATCCGGGAGAAACTTCCTGGAGGTCGGTGTCTCGCATCGCTTCTTTCTTGTGGTCAGCCTCTCCCCGGTCTCTGCCTGGGGTGGGTCCCTGAGACTCGTCGAACTAGGGAGCCCCAGCGATCGTGGCTCGGAGTCGGGTTTGAGACCAGTCCTCGCCAGTGAGTTAACAGGATGGTGTCCGTAGGCCCGGCTCGCGGAGGTTCCAGCTGAAGGAAGAAGCCTCAGGAGGAAAAACCTCAGACGGATGGCCGTTGAGGCAGCCCGGGATCCCAGGCTCAGGCGTGCGCGGACGGTGAGCACGTGTGTGTCCCCAAAAGTGGTGCCCTTGTAAGGTCGAGGACGGGTCTGCCTGCGTGCCCGTGGGCTGCTCTCCTACCCGTGGTTGTTGTAGTCGCGGAGAGCAGAACCCGGCAGCTTCAGGGGCTGCCTGGGGTGGGTCCCTGAGACTCGTCGAACTAGGGAGCCCCAGCGACAGTTCCCGCCACACGGCAGCATAACCCCATGCCCGATCACCGGTGGGATCCATCATCGGATCCGAAGAGGAGTCCGCACGCCCAGCCGGCACCCCGTAGCTGCTCCTCCCCCAGGAACCGAAGCAGAAGACCGATCAAGGAGTTCCTGACCACCGGACTCCCCGCCTGTCTCTCCTTGCACGTGTGGTGGGAAGCAGTGTGGTGCCCGGCGGCATTGCCGCCAATCCTGCCTGGGCTCTGGCCTCTGCTCTGTCCTCCCTCTTGCTCTGCCTGCCGTGTTTCTGAGAAGCCTAGGGGCTTCTTAGTCTGGCTTAATGTCTTCCAGCCAGAAGAATTCCCAGTCCATCCGGGAGAAACTTCCTGGAGGTCGGGGTCGTGATTGTTTCCCTCTCCAAACCTTTATCTGCATGATTGGGCAGGTGCGGAGATCCTGGAGCTCTGGGCTTGCATAGCCGTCTGGGACAGGGAAGCTTTCCGGGTCTCCGTGGCTCGAGATATGGCTGCATGGTCGGTCCAGGAAGAGCGCGAGGCAACCCGACCGTTCCTGACATTTGCCTTCTAGGAAAGGCGGTGTCTCATCCCACCTGCACTTCCTCTCTGATTGTTGAGGGCCAGCCGGTTCCTCTGCTCCTGGGCAAAGAGCCTTCTAGCAATGAATCTTCTGGCTGCCACGGCTGGACATCACTGTCCGTCTCGCCATCGTCCCCTGCGGCCTCGAAGACACCCGCTCACTCCATCTGCTGTTGGGGGACGTGTGTGCCACGTGTGGTCACACTGGCTCCACCTCGGACTCCCCGCCTGTCTCTCTTTGCACGTGTGGTGGGAAGCAGTGTCGGGTGCCGGAGCCCCACGCCTTGCGGCACTGGGGATCGTTCCGTGCCCCAGCGAGACAGTTCCCGCCACACGGCAGCATAACCCCATGCCCGATCACCCGGTGGGATCCATCATCGGATCCGAAGAGGTGTCCGCACGGCCCAGCCGGCACCCCGTAGCTGCTCCTCCCCCGGGAACCGAAGCAGAAGACCGATCAAGGAGGTCCTGACCACCGGACTCCCGCCTGTCTCTCTTTGCACGTGTGGTGGGAAGCAGTGTCGGGGTGCCGGAGCCCCCACGCCTTGGATGTGATGGCAGGCCACTGCTCCACCCAGGAAGGAGGGAGGGAGTGGGCTCACGGGTCAGTGCATTTTCCGCCGACGGCACGCCTTGCGGCACTGGGGATCGTTCCGTGCCGCAGCGAGACAGTTCCCGCCACACGGCAGCGTAACCCCATGCCCGATCACCCGGTGGGATCCATCATCGGATCCGAAGAGGTGACCGCACGGCCCAGCCGGCACCCCGTAGCTGCTCCTCCCCCGGGAACCGAAGCAGAAGACCGATCAAGGAGGTTCCAGCTGAAGGAAGAAGCCTCAGGAGGAAAAACTCAGACGGATGGCCGTTGAGGCAGCGCGGGATCCCAGGCTCAGGCGTGCGCGGACGGTGAGCACGTGAGTCTCCCCAAAAGTGGTGCCCTTGTAAGGTCGAGGACGGGTCTGCCTGCGTGCCCGTGGGCTGCTCTCCTACCCGTGGTTCATAGTCGCGGAGAGCAGAACCCGGCAGCTTCAGGGGCTGCCTGGGGCTGGCGCTTCGCTTCCCGGCGGTTCCAGTTTGGGTTGGTGAAGGCGTGGGCAACTTGGGCATCTGCGTCGGAGCCGCTGTTCTGTTCATCCACTCCCCATCCTGAGCAGCCTCATTGCCGGGATGAAGACGTCCACACCCCAGCCAAGGACAAAGGCCTCAGAGGGGCTCACTGTCCCCCCACAGGAGGGTTCCCAGAGAACATCAAGAAGAGGGTTCTCACTCCTCACGCCCTGTGCCCTCATTGACAAATCTCGGCAGAACTCGACACAGGGGGGGAGAAGGAAGCCGGCGGCAGGATGGGGAAAGCGTCTATGTGGCTCAAAGGCTGGCCTTCGTGCCCAGCTCACCCTTTGGGCACTTCTCCCCGGATGGCCGCAGTGGTCCCGGCGGCATTGCCGCCAATCCTGCCTGGGCTCTGGCCTCTGCTCTGTCCTCCCTCTTGCTCTGCCTGCCCGTGGGCTGCTCTCCCACCCGAGGGTCGTAGTCGCGGAGAGCAGAACCCGGCAGCTTCAGGGGCTGCCTGGGGCTGGCGCTTCGCTTCCCGGCGGTTCCAGTTTGGGTTGGTGAAGGCGTGGGCAACTTGGTCATCTGCGTCGGAGCCGCTGTTCTGTTCATCCACTCCCCATCCTGAGCAGCCTCATTGCCGGGATGAAGACGACCACACCGCAGCCAAGGACAAAGGCCTCAGAGGGGCTCACTGTCCCCCCACAGGAGGGTTCCCAGAGAACATCAAGAAGAGGGTTCTCACTCCTCACGCCCTGTGCCCTCATTGACAAATCTCGGCAGAACTCGACACAGGGGGGGAGAAGGAAGCCGGCGGCAGGATGGGGAAAGCGTCTATGTGGCTCAAAGGCTGGCCTTCGTGCCCAGCTCACCCTTTGGGCACTTCTCCCCGGATGGCCGCGGTGGTGCCGGCGGCATGGCCGCCAATCCTGCCTGGGCTCTGGCCTCTGCTCTGTCCTCCCTCTTGCTCTGCCTGCCGTGTTTCTGAGAAGCCTAGGGGCTTCTTAGTCTGGCTTAATGTCTTCCAGCCAGAAGAATTCCCAGTCCATCCGGGAGAAACTTCCTGGAGGTCGGGGTCGTGATTGTTTCCCTCTCCAAACCTTTATCAGCATGATTGGGCAGGTGCGGAGATCCTGGAGCTCTGGGCTTGCATAGCCGCCTGGGACAGGGAAGCCGGTCTCCGTGGCTCGAGATATGGCTGCGTGGTCGGTCCAGGAAGAGCGCGAGGCAACCCGACCGTTCCTGACATTTGCCTTCTAGGAAAGGCGGTGTCGCATCCCACCTGCACTTCCTCTCTGATTGTTGAGGGCCAGCCGGTTCCTCTGCTCCTGGGCAAAGAGCCTTCTAGCAATGAATCTTCTGGCTGCCACGGATGTCAGGGGGCCAAAGGGACCGTGTTTCCCAGGGTGCGTCTGTGTGTGTGTGTGTGTGTGTGTGTGTGTGTGTGTGTGTGTGTGTGTGTGTGTGTGTGTGTGTGTGTGTGTGTGTGTGTGTGTGTGTGTGTGTGTGTGTGTGTGTGTGTGTGTGTGTGTGTGTGTGTGTGTGTGTGTGTGTGTGTGTGTGTGTGTGTGTGTGTGTGTGTGTGTGTGTGTGTGTGTGTGTGTGTGTGTGTGTGTGTGTGTGTGTGTGTGTGTGTGTGTGTGTGTGTGTGTGTGTGTGTGTGTGTGTGTGTGTGTGTGTGTGTGTGTGTGTGTGTGTGTGTGTGTGTGTGTGTGTGTGTGTGTGTGTGTGTGTGTGTGTGTGTGTGTGTGTGTGTGTGTGTGTGTGTGTGTGTGTGTGTGTGTGTGTGTGTGTGTGTGTGTGTGTGTGTGTGTGTGTGTGTGTGTGTGTGTGTGTGTGTGTGTGTGTGTGTGTGTGTGTGTGTGTGTGTGTGTGTGTGTGTGTGTGTGTGTGTGTGTGTGTGTGTGTGTGTGTGTGTGTGTGTGTGTGTGTGTGTGTGTGTGTGTGTGTGTGTGTGTGTGTGTGTGTGTGTGTGTGTGTGTGTGTGTGTGTGTGTGTGTGTGTGTGTGTGTGTGTGTGTGTGTGTGTGTGTGTGTGTGTGTGTGTGTGTGTGTGTGTGTGTGTGTGTGTGTGTGTGTGTGTGTGTGTGTGTGTGTGTGTGTGTGTGTGTGTGTGTGTGTGTGTGTGTGTGTGTGTGTGTGTGTGTGTGTGTGTGTGTGTGTGTGTGTGAGTGCTTGGGTGCCCAGCTCACCCTTTGGGCACTTCTTGCCGGATTGCCGTGGTGGTGTCGGGCGGCATTGCCGCCAATCCTGCCTGGGCTCTGGCCTCTGCTCTGTCCTCCCTCTTGCTCTGCCTGCCGTGTTTCTGAGAAGCCTAGGGGCTTCTTAGTCTGGCTTAATGTCTTCCAGCCAGAAGAATTCCCAGTCCATCCGGGAGAAACTTCCTGGAGGTCGGGGTCGTGATTGTTTCCCTCTCCAAACCTTTATCAGCATGATTGGGCAGCTGCGGAGATCCTGGAGCTCTGGGCTTGCATAGCCGCCTGGGACAGGAAGCTTTCCTCGGGCGGTTCCAGTTTGGGTTGGTGAAAGCGTGGGCAACGCGGGCATCTGCGTCGGAGCCGCTGTTCTGTTCATCCACTCCCCATCCTGAGCAGCCTCATTGCCGGGATGAAGACGTCCACACCCCAGCCAAGGACAAAGGCCTCAGAGGGGCTCACTGTCCACCCGCAGGAGGGTTCCCAGAGAACATCAAGAAGAGGGTTCTCACTCCTCTCGCCCTGTGCCCTCATTGACAAATCTAGCCAGAGCACGCACATCGGAGAAGGAAGCCGGGCGGCTGGATGGGGAAAGCTGCCTGTGTGGCTCAAAGGCTGGCCTTCGTGCCCAGCTCACCCTTTGGGCACTTCTCCCGGATTGTCAAGAGTGGTGCCGGCGGCATTGCCGCCAATCCTGCCTGGGCTCTGGCCTCTGCTCTGTCCTCCCTCTTGCTCTGCCTGCCGTGTTTCTGAGAAGCCTAGGGGCTTCTTAGTCTGGCTTAATGTCTTCCAGCCAGAAGAATTCCCAGTCCATCCGGGAGAAACTTCCTGGAGGTCGGGGTCGTGATTGTTTCCCTCTCCAAACCTTTATCAGCATGATTGGGCAGGTGCGGAGATCCTGGAGCTCTGGGCTTGCATAGCCGTCTGGGACAGGGAAGCTTTCCGGGTCTCCGTGGCTCGAGATATGGCTGCATGGTCGGTCCAGGAAGAGCGCGAGGCAACCCGACCGTTCCTGACATTTGCCTTCTAGGAAAGGCGGTGTCGCATCCCACCTGCACTTCCTCTCTGATTGTTGAGGGCCAGCCGGTTCCTCTGCTCCTGGGCAAAGAGCCTTCTAGCAATGAATCTTCTGGCTGCCACGGATGTCAGGGGGCCAAAGGGACCGTGTTTCCCAGGGTGCGGGGGAGGTGGCGTCAGGGGTACCCAGCCGGTGGCCGGGTGGTGGTGGGGCGTAGTTTGTGGAAACCCCTCGGCCCCTCTGGCAGGCATCCCTGCATGTGGCTTGGATTCGGCGCAGGTCCTGTCTCGCAGGTTTTCAGGTGCGCTTGGCTTTTCCTCAGCTTTGTGGCGGAGGTCTCCCGTGGCCCACGGGCGCACGGCTGGACATCACTGTCCGTCTCCCCATCGCCCCCTGCGTCTTCGAAGACACCCGCTCACTCCATCTGCTGTTGGGGTATGTGGGTGCCACGTTTGGTCACACTGGCTCTCACTCCCGCCTGTCTGTCTTTGCACGTGGTGGGAGAAGGAAGCCGGGCGGCATTGCCGCCAATCCTGCCTGGGCTCTGGCCTCTGCTCTGTCCTCCCTCTTGCTCTGCCTGCCGTGTTTCTGAGAAGCCTAGGGGCTTCTTAGTCTGGCTTAATGTCTTCCAGCCAGAAGAATTCCCAGTCCATCCGGGAGAAACTTCCTGGAGGTCGGGGTCGTGATTGTTTCCCTCTCCAAACCTTTATCAGCATGATTGGGCAGGTGCGGAGATCCTGGAGCTCTGGGCTTGCATAGCCGTCTGGGACAGGGAAGCTTTCCGGGTCTCCGTGGCTCGAGATATGGCTGCATGGTCGGTCCAGGAAGAGCGCGAGGCAACCCGACCGTTCCTGACATTTGCCTTCTAGGAAAGGCGGTGTCTCATCCCACCTGCACTTCCTCTCTGATTGTTGAGGGCTGGCCGCTTTCTCTGTTACTATCTCTGTCCGTCTGTGCGTGCGTGTTTGCTGGGACACAGTTGCCCTTTGCGCCGGAGGGTGGTTTCTCGCACGTCGCCCTTTCTTGTGGTCAGCCTCTCCCCGGGTCTCTGCCTGGGTCGTGTGGCCCGCTGGTAGTCATTTCCCCGGCGGTTCCAGTTTGGGTTGGTGAAGGCGTGGGCAACTTGGCATCTGCGTCGGAGCCGCTGTTCTGTTCATCCACTCCCCATCCTGAGCAGCCTCATTGCCGGGATGAAGACGACCACACCGCAGCCAAGGACAAAGGCCTCAGAGGGGCTCACTGTCCCCCCACAGGAGGGTTCCCAGAGAACATCAAGAAGAGGGTTCTCACTCCTCACGCCCTGTGCCCTCATTGACAAATCTCGGCAGAACTCGACACAGGGGAGAAGGAAGCCGGGCGGCATTGCCGCCAATCCTGCCTGGGCTCTGGCCTCTGCTCTGTCCTCCCTCTTGCTCTGCCTGCCGTGGGCTGCTCTCCCACCCGTGGTTCATAGTCGCTGAGAGCAGAACCCGCAGCTTCAGGGGCTGCCGGGGGTGGGTCCCTGAGACTCGTCGAACTAGGAGCCCTGTGCAATCCTGCCTGGGAGGCTGGGCTGAGACCAGTCCTCGCCAGGGCGTTAACAGGATGGTGGCCGGAGGCCCGGGCTCGCGGAGGTTCCAGCTGAAGGAAGAAGCCTCAGGAGGAAAAACCTCAGACGGATGGCCGTTGAGGCAGCCCGGGATCCCAGGCTCAGGCGTGCGCGGACGGTGAGCACGTGAGTGTCCCCAAAAGTGGTGCCCTTGTAAGGTCGAGGACGGGTCTGCCTGCGTGCCCGTGGGCTGCTCTCCCACCCGTGGGTCGTAGTCGCGGAGAGCAGAACCCGGCAGCTTCAGGGGCTGCCTGGGGGTGGGTGTTAACCTGCTGCCTGTATCTCTGTGTGTGTGTGTGTGTGTGTGTGTGTGTGTGTGTGTGTGTGCGTGTGTCTGAGTGTGTGTGTGTGTGCGTTTCATGCCCACTTCACCTCTCTGATTTCTCACTCTCCCCTTCTCGCTCTTTCCGTCAGCCTTCAGCCACTATTCTGTCCTGGCCTGTGCATGCTGTTTGCTGGGACACAGGTGCCCCTTGCGCCGGAGGGTGGTTTCTCGCACCGCCGCCTTTCTTGTGGTCAGCCTCTCCCCGGTCTCTGCCTGGGTCGTGTGGCCCACTGGTAGTCATTTCCGGGCGGTTCCAGTTTACAGGGCGGGGAATTTGGGCATCTGCGTCGAGCCGCTGTTCTGTTCATCCACTCCCCATCCTGAGCAGCCTCATTGCCGGGATGAAGACGCCCACACCGCAGCCAAGGACAAAGGCCTCAGAGGGGCTCTCTGTCCCCCCACAGGAGGGTTCCCAGAGAATATCAAGAAGAGGGTTTTCACTCCTCTCGCCCTGTGCCCTCATTGACAAATCTCGGCAGAACTCGACAGGGGAGAAGGAAGTCATGCAGGATGGGGAAAGCTGCCTGTGTGGCTCAAAGGCTGGCCTCGTGCCCAGCTCACCCTTTGGGCACTTCTCCGGATGGTCAGCAGGAAGCCGGGCGGCATTGCCGCCAATCCTGCCTGGGCTCTGGCCTCTGCTCTGTCCTCCCTCTTGCTCTGCCTGCCGTGTTTCTGAGAAGCCTAGGGGCTTCTTAGTCTGGCTTAATGTCTTCCAGCCAGAAGAATTCCCAGTCCTTCCGGGAGAGACTTCCTGGAGGTCGGGGTCGTGATTGTTTCCCTCTCCAAACCTTTATCAGCATGATTGGGCAGGTGCGGAGATCCTGGAGCTCTGGGCTTGCATAGCCGTCTGGGACAGGGAAGCTTTCCGGGTCTCCGTGGCTCGAGATATGGCTGCATGGTCGGTCCAGGAAGAGCGCGAGGCAACCCGACCGTTCCTGACATTTGCCTTCTAGGAAAGGCGGTGTCGCATCCCACCTGCACTTCCTCTCTGATTGTTGAGGGCCAGCCGGTTCCTCTGCTCCTTGGCAAAGAGCCTTCTAGCAATGAATCTTCTGGCTGCCACGGATGTCAGGGGGCCAAAGGGACCGTGTTTCCCAGGGTGCGGGGGAGGTGGCGCCAGGGGTACCCAGCCGGGTGGCCGGGATGGTGGTGGGGCGTAGTTTGTGGAAACCCCTCGGCCCCTCTGGCAGGCATCCCTGCATGTGGCTTGGATTCGGGCGCAGGCCCTGTCTCGCAGGTTTTCAGGTGCGCTTGGCTTTTCCTCAGCTTTGTGGCGGAGGTCTCCCGTGGCCCACGGGCGCACGGCTGGACATCACTGTCCGTCTCGCCATCGCCCCCTGCGGCCTCGAAGACACCCGCTCACTCCATCTGCAGTTGGGGAAGTAGGTGCCACGTTTGGTCACACTGGCTCCACCTCGGACTCCCGCCTGTCTCTTTGCACGTGTGGTGGGAAGCAGTGTCGGGGTGCCGGAGCCCCCACGCCTTGGATGTGATGGCAGGCCACTGCTCCACCCAGGAAGGAGGGAGGGAGTGGGCTCACGGGTCAGTGCATTTTCCGCCGACGGCACTTGCGGCACTGGGGATCGTCTCCGTGCCGCAGCGAGACAGTTCCCGCCACACGGCAGCGTAACCCCATGCCCAATCACCCGGTGGGATCCATCATAGGATCCGAAGAGGTTACCGCACGGTGCAGCCGGCACCCCATAGCTGCTCCTCCCCGCGGCCCTCAAGACACCCGCCACTCCATCTGCAGTTGGGGAAGTAGGTGCCAGGTTTGGTCACACTGGCTCCACCTCGGACCTCCCCGCCTGTCTCTCTTTGCACGTGTGGTGGGAAGCAGTGTCGGGGTGCCGGAGCCCCCACGCCTTGGATGTGATGGCAGGCCACTGCTCCACCCCAGCCTGCCTTGTGGCCGGGATTATATAAAGGGTCCACAGCCTGACTCTCCGGAACCAGTCGCGAGTCAGCCTCTCCAGTGCGCTTGCGCGGACCCAGCCGCTTGGGTCACAGTGAGGCCCCCGAGACCCGAGCCGCCGCTTGGGTCACAGTGACCGGCGTCAACTAGGGAGCCCCAGCGATCGCGCCTCGGAGTCGGGTTTGAGACCAGTCCTCGCCAGTGAGTTAACAGGATGGTGGCCGGAGGCCCGGGCTCGCGGAGGTTCCAGCTGAAGGAAGAAGCCTCAGGAGGAAAAACCTCAGACGGATGGCCGTTGAGGCAGCGCGGGATCCCAGGCTCAGGCGTGCGCGGACGGTGTGCACCTGTGTGTGTGTGTGTGTGTGTGTGTGTGTGTGTGTGTGTGTGTGTGTGTGTGTGTGTGTGTGTGTGTGTGTGTGTGTGTGTGTGTGTGTGTGTGTGTGTGTGTGTGTGTGTGTGTGTGTGTGTGTGTGTGTGTGTGTGTGTGTGTGTGTGTGTGTGTGTGTGTGTGTGTGTGTGTGTGTGTGTGTGTGTGTGTGTGTGTGTGTGTGTGTGTGTGTGTGTGTGTGTGTGTGTGTGTGTGTGTGTGTGTGTGTGTGTGTGTGTGTGTGTGTGTGTGTGTGTGTGTGTGTGTGTGTGTGTGTGTGTGTGTGTGTGTGTGTGTGTGTGTGTGTGTGTGTGTGTGTGTGTGTGTGTGTGTGTGTGTGTGTGTGTGTGTGTGTGTGTGTGTGTGTGTGAGTGCTTGGGTGCCCACTTAAGTCTCTCTATGATTTCTCACTCTCCTTCTCGCTTCTTCGCCTCTGTTACTATCTCTGTCCTGCCTGTGCGGCGTTTGCTGGGACACAGTTGCCCTTATACCGGAGGTCGTGGGTTCAAGACGCCGCTCTTTCTTGTGGTCAGCCTCTCCCTGGTCTCTGCCTTGGCCGTGGCTCCGCTGGCCTCGCGGTTCCCCGGCGTTCCAGCTTGGGTTGGTGGGCAACTTTAAGTATTCCGCGCCGGAGCCGCTGTTCTGTTCATCCACTCCCATCCTGAGCAGCCTCATTGCCGGGATGAAGACGTCCACACCCCAGCCAAGGACAAAGGCCTCAGAGGGGCTCACTGTCCCCCCACAGGAGGGTTCCCAGAGAACATCAAGAAGAGGGTTCTCGTTCCTCACGCCCTGTGCCCTCATTGACAAATCTCGCAGAACTCACAGCGGGGAGAAGGGAGTCGTGGCAGGATGGGGAAAGCGTCTATGTGGCTCAAAGGCTGGCCTTCGTGCCCAGCTCACCCTTTGGGCACCCTTCCCCAGATACGCGAGGAAAAGACATGGGCATTAAGGTACCTGCCTGGGCTCTGGCCTCTGCTCTGTCCCTCCCTCTTGCTCTGCCTGCCGTTTCTGAGAAGCCTAGGGGCTTCTTAGTCTGGCTTAATGTCTTCCAGCCAGAAGAATTCCCAGTCCATCCGGGAGAAACTTCCTGGAGGTCGGGGTCGTGATTGTTTCCTCTCCAAACCTTTATCAGCATGATTGGGCAGGTGCGGAGATCCTGGA
>JAKGGE010000306.1:0-14988 GCA_023748175.1 Hoolock leuconedys | reverse complement strand
CGGAGGTCGTGGGTTCAAGACGCCGCTCTTTCTTGTGGTCAGCCTCTCCCCTGGTCTCTGCCTTGGCCGTGGCTCCGCTGGCCTCGCGGTTCCCCGGCGTTCCAGCTTGGGTTGGTGGGCAACTTTAAGTATTCCGCGCCGGAGCCGCTGTTCTGTTCATCCACTCCCCATCCTGAGCAGCCTCATTGCCGGGATGAAGACGCCCACACACCAGCCAAGGACAAGGGCCTCAGAGGCTCACCTGTCCCCCACAGGAGGGTTCCCAGAGAACATCAAGAAGAGGTTCTCACCTCACGCCTGTGACCTCATTGGACAAATCTCGCAGAACTCACAGCGGGGAGAAGGGAGTCGTGGCAGGATGGGGGAAAGTGTGGCTGTGGCCTGGGGTGGCTGGCCTTCGTGCTCCAGCTCACCCCTTTGGGCACCCTTCCCCAGATACGCGAGGAAAAGACATGGGCATTAAGGTACCTGCCTGGGCTCTGGCCTCTGCTCTGTCTCCTCTTGCTCTGTTGCCCTGTTTCTGAGAAGCCTACGGGCTTCTTAGGTCTGGCTTAATGTCTTCCAGGAAGAAGAATTCCCAGTCCATCCCGAGAAACTTCCTGAGGTCGGGTAGTGATTGTTTCGTCTCCAAACCTTTATCAGGCTGATTGGGCAGGCGGAGATCCTGAACTCTGGGCTTGCACCTGGAAGAAGAAAGCATAGCTCTCTCTCTGTCAGGCACCTAAATGAGTTTTTAGTTTCCAACGTCAAGGTCAGTTCAGAACTGCTTGGGGTAGGTAAGAAAAATAATATTTCTTGGGAAAAACCTTGTACAATATTACTCTCACTCACCAATGAACAACTTGGACCTCTAATAAAGTAGATTATTCACGTGCCACCTATCCATTTTTGTGACCCACATCTCAATAAATTTGGCCCACAAAATAAGCTTCTAGAATACCAAATGTCCTTAGAGCTCTCAACATGCTGTCGGCAGCAGTATGTACTAGCACATGAAGCTTGTAAACCTGAGAATCTTGGCTCTGCTTTTGTAAATGTAAATGGCTGCTTCCCAGTAAATACACTTGATTTAATGTTCAACAAGAGGTTAACAGTGAGGACTACAGTATTTATGGTGCTGAAATTCATATTTCACAAAATACAATTCATTATCAAAAATGCTCTTTCCATATAAAGGTTTGGCTCACAGTTCAGAGGCTGAACATCCCTATCTCTCCAAGAAATAATGACAAAAGCACTTAATCTCTCTCACCTTGGGTTCCCAGGCTGGAAAAATGATAGCCTGAAGTTACCTCTCAAATTCAAGGAGGTGGTGAGAAATAGCTCCTCAAGCATACAAGCTTGTAATAAAGAAGATATGTCAGGCTTGGTGGGTTGTACCAATGCCCCTTCCAGCCACAGAATAAGAGTCATAGAACTGTTAATGGGAAGAGAGATCACCAGGGTAATGAATTCAAAAGCCAAAGGAGTCTAAGGGTGACAACCCTAGCTTCTTCCTGACCCATACAATTTCAATTTTCTTTATTAGGAGGTTTGAAACCAATAACTGTGCTAATGATTACTAATATCATAAGAATTTGTTCAACCATTATTATATGAAAATTCCACACCTGACCTTTGCACTTGATATCATCATTTACCAAAAACAACAATAAAACTAAATAATATCAGTTGAGCATCTTAGTATTTGCCAGGCATTGTGGGTATTACATGTGTATTCCATTTAATATAATGATCTTGAGAAGCAGGCATAATTCTCTTTCACATTTCTGGATGAGGAAATCAACCTTGATAGAAGTAGCTACATCAAGATAGGCAAAAATTATAGAGTCAAAATTAAAGTTAAGTTATGCTTTGATGCCAAAGATCCATTCCAAAATAATGTAGTTTTCCAATATTCATGAGGGATGAAAAGAGTATCCAAAATCCTAGCTCCTTCCTCTCCCTCTTAAATTCATTCATTTTTTGCCCCATGAGCCAATTGTCTCTTTAGCTCTAGTTGCCAGGAAAATGGTCATGAAGATTTCAGTTAACCAATAAGTCTCAAATATCAGACGCTATTAAGTTTATGTTGATGAAACAATACTTTCCTAGTTTATACATATCATGACAAGAAAACATACACTATATTTTCAATTAATGCTAAGATTTTATCAAAAGATTTTCTCATACATTATAACTTTCATACATTGTCATTTTCATAGATTATAACTTTAGACCAAATCACTTCTTCCTAAGACTAATTTTTTTAAAATACTTATTTTATCTATCACTTAAAATGCTCCAAGACCTTCAAATCCAAATCCGATTAAGCACTTTGAGGTAATCCTCAAACCACTCTTATTTAGGTTTTTTGAGACAGAGTCTCACTCTGTCACCAGACTGGAGTTCAGTTGTGCAACTGGCTCACTGAAACCCTCCACCTCCCTGGCTCTCAAGCTTATCTCCTGCCTCAGCTCTCCCAAGTAGCTGAGATTACAACGCCACCTCACACACCCAGCTAATTTTGTATTTTAATAGAGACAGGGTTTCATTCATATTGGCCAGGGATGGTCTCGCTTCTCCTGACCTCAGGGATCCTCAGCCTGCCTCAGCCTCCCAAAGTGTTGGGATTACAGGTACGAGCCACCACTCCTGGCTCACAAACTACCTCTACTTACCAGGCAGCCACTCTTACCTCAGGCCCCATGAACCTGCTCTTTCAAATCTGCCTCTATTTATTAATTTGTCGGAACATACCTTGCTTACTCTTCTCTGCTACTTTGCTTAGAAATTCCCCAGGTCCTGAATAACCTTCCCTATATGGTATGTGTGTCTAGATGTTCCCCAAAATTTCTAGACCCAGCTTTTAGCCTTCATCTCTTTGTGAGGGCTTCACCATTCTTTGTTAGCTCTTGATACTCACCCTGTACCTATACTATCCTAGCCAGCTCTTACTTCTTTCTTCCTACCATATGTAGATTATATTTTATGTGCATATATGTTTATTCCATTTTACTATAAGCAAAATCTTATGCTTTTGGGGGTAAAGATCTACCCCAAGGTTCAATACAGCATTATAGTTATGCAGCATCTACCCAGTAGACACAGGCACAATTTGTATATATTCCTCATGCCCTAATTTAAAGGCACTCCCACAAAGGCCTAAAGCTTGGCATTAGAAAATTTTGTCAGAAGAAAGAAAATTTTTTGAAGACATGCTACTTATCTAGGCAACTGCAGTAGACATTTTTATATAATTTATCTTATTTAATCCTAACTGTTCTAGAGTGAAAGTTGGTTTCAAATTTTGTAGATGACATTGATATTATAAAACTGTAAACAGTTCTCCAAAGATTGCGTAAAGTGGAGTTATAGTGTCAAACCTATAGTTTCTATTTTCCGAAATCCATGCTTTTTTTTTCTTCACTGTGGTAGAGTTTTTCTTGTATTTAAAGTCGCAATCTTTTGAGATTGTCATATGCCTGAAAAGGCCAGAAGAGAAATAATGGGGATTAGTAAGAGCTACCAAGGAAATCTCTTGCTGAGCAAAACTCAAGCCACTAAACACTCCCTAAAATTATCAACAAGATTATAGCACTGTAATTTTTAATATGTGCAGTAATTTAAATTTAGTTGCAAATCTTTTCTTTTAAATTTTAAGGATATATTAAGTGCTTAACCAAATCATTCCCCATGGGATTTATTTATATCAAATTTTTTTGACGCATAAGGATTTCGACTGTTTCTGTGTAACAGACACACCTCCAATGTACATTAGATTAAATTCCAGTTTGGCTAAGGATTTAAAGTAGGATGTGGCATACAGGCAGGAACAGCTATACTAGGCATAACGTGTTTCCCCTTAAATCCAAAGTCTCTATCTGAGCCATGAACATCAGGGGTCAATGATACTAGTAGAATCTCAGGAAGATGAGAAGCTGGCTTCCTTGTTCATCTACCTCGACTTGGTGCCCTATGTGGCTCGCTTTTCCCCAACTCTGCTGGGTCACCACGGGAGGTGTTGGCAGGGAGGGGGTAATAAAGTAGAAGGGAAAAAGAAGAAGGCAGTTTGGGTATCATCACCACTCTGCCACTTCCTCCCACACACCAGCACTCACCTCTCCTGCACACCTAGTTAGTGCAGCTGCTGGGGGGTCGGCTTCCATGGCTTTTCTCTGTCTCTGTCCCCTTCCCTCCCTGGCTCCAGCAGTTGAGTGTCTCACTGTGCCTTGTTCCCTTTTTGAACCGTGTTCACAGATCTGTAAATAGCTCCTCTTTAATGCAAACCATTGTTAATTTAAATCTTCTGAGTGAACCCCTTGCTTCCTACCAGGCCATTGATTGATATACGTAATTAGGAGTAAATTATGAACTACTACCACTTTATTTCCAATTTTGGTTATTTCTATAGTTTCAAATTTATACCCAGAATCTGAAATGTAAACATTTATAATTCATGTTTTTAAAACCCAAATTTATTTCTCAAATGTCAAAGAGACCAACTAGATTCTCAGTCCTGCTCAGAATTATTTCTCAGAGAATAATACTTCAGTTCTTCTTCATCAAAAATAGTTTCTTTTCTTCCCACTCAAGGTACATAAAGACCAACAAAACCCATCAAATATGTCTTTAGAATTATAGATGCTCATATCTAACTCCAATCATAAGAGAGATTTCTTGCATTTCCACTTTGTAAGAGAGACTAAAAGTATTATATGTTTTTTTAGGAATGGGAATATTTTCCTTTTGCTTGTAGGTTTGTTCATTTCACCCCATTCTTTATGGCTTTTGGAATTAGTTTCAAGTAGCACCTTGTATTGTATAGACTGGCTAGATTAATTATCAAAATATAGTTTGGAGAGGGAGGAGGAAAGTGAATCAAAATAGTTTGGAGAGGAGTGAGGAGTAAGGAGATTGTATAAAGATGGGAGAGGCTGCATCAATAATTATTACAAAGCTAACACTTACTGAAGTAGTTATTAGTCAGTGTAATTATCAAATAATTACCATTGCTTTCAAACACTGTATATTTTAAGTCATATAATCCCGAAAAAAAACATGAGATCTTGTTTGCATCTTGCATCTGAGGTGAGAAAGACAGGAAGAGGAAAAGAACTTTGCCTCTGTGGGTCCCACAGCAATAAGTAACAATGCTAGGACTTGAATTACACAGCCTGCAGGCAGGTCTAAAAAATCAAGGCTCTTAATCACAGCACTTAACTAAAGTATTCAGATATTAATGCTTATACTTTCCTCTGTTTGCTCATTTCATCAAAACAGAAAATAAAAAGTAAATACAGCTCGCCCTCCACATCTGATGTCTCTCTGTGCCTATGGATTCAACCAACCATGGATCAAAAAATATTCAGAAAAAAAATTCGTATCTGTACCTCGAACATGTGCAAACTTTTGCCTTGTCATTAGTCCCAAACAATACAGTATAACAATGATTTCCAGGATTTACATTTTATTAGGTATTATAAGTAATCTAGAGATAAGTTAAATTATAATGAGGATATAAGGTGCTAGGTTATATGCAAATATCAGGTCATTTATGTCAGGAAAGTTTGAGAATTCCTGAATTTTGGTATTCACGTGGATCCTGGAATCAATCCCTTTCATGGATATCAAGTGGACAATTGTAAATAAAAGTATCTCATCATACTACCATTTAAACTACTGAAACAAAATGAAGCAGAAATAAATTCCTCTGAAAATAAAGTCATTTTAGAAAATGTCTGACCTATTATTTCGGGGTGGTGGGATAAATGCTCCTTGAAACCTGGTTCCTGAAAGCAGGCTCTTTTGCCATCATGAGAAAAAGTCCCAAAATTATTTCTTGGACACCATTGATGTTAAGAAGTCTAGATGGCTGCTATGGCTCTCCCAAATTGTATACAATTCACATTATCTCTCAGACACAATACATTTCTGGTTGTAAGATATGACCTATATCATTGTATAATAGTTACATTTCCTTTTCTACTAGTTTGGACAATATTTAAATAATTTTTACAGTATCTATATTATTAGAGGTTGATTGCAAATATTTATACACATTATGTCATGCCAAGTACTTAATGTGTGTTTAAAAAACAGTATGCACCAAGTGATTAACCCAGCATTTTCTTTTGGTTTCAATTCATTTATACTGCACTTTTAACCCATGTGGTTTCCCAGCAGACAAAACATGTTCGGTACACGACACCCTCTTAATGGAGCTTTAACTGAGGGGCTCCAGGGTTTGGGTCATATTCACACAACTGGCTAATCATCAGACAATCTAGGCAGAGTTCCACAAATACAAGTTCTAGGTTCTCTACCCTGGAGCTTCTGATTCAAGTTCTAATGAAGCTCCAACATTTGTATTTTTTAATTCCTAAAACAATTATGATGGTTTGTCAGTATGAAGATTTTACCAGTTTGAATATTGTGAGAGGATATGAACAGTCTGTGAGCTTCCAATTAGCCTGGAAAAATATTTATTTTTACAAAGTTCATTAATCGTGATCGTTGAGACTTATAAGATCCTACAGAGTATCTGCCAAGCCAAAGGATAGAGTGCAAGAGATAGAGTGCAAATAATGCCATGAAAGTATCAGAGCCCTTAGATTCTCCCCCAGACATAGCTCTCAGGGTCATCCTTATGCCCACAAAGAAATAATTTTGCCTCTCGCAAATTAGATGTAGAGAAGATTTGTACAAGAAAACCTGGTTTAGGAGGGAGCTCCCTAACAGTTTGATTATATAGACAAGAAAGGTTGTCTAGCTACTCATGCTGGTGAAAAGCCATCAATACTGTTGGGCCTGGGAGTGCCACCATAGGAGTTTCAAAGTTCAAATTGCACTTCATAAATGATTATTTATTCCACTGCCCTTATCTTTGGCCAAGAGTCAGCACTAGATTTATGTTCCCAGAGATAAGCACAGTATTGTTCTAGCCCAACTGCAAATTAACATATCCTATACAATTTATAGACCTAACTCACTACACATGCAGCCCCAAAGTACAGGGGATTGAGGGAATTAAAGGAGATCTGTACACGAAGCCAGGGTCAATTTAGGCCTTTTAGCAACAGGTGGACCCTAATATTTAATCCTAACTTCTAGTTCATTTTTCAATGTCAAATTTCTGCTTACATTATCTCTGTTTTACATACAATGTCTACTTTTTTTTTCCGTTAGACCCTTTTTAAAAATATGAATCATAAGTTATTTTACATTCCATCTCTAAGTCCAACATTTCTGTCATATCTGAGTCTTGGTTTCTAATGTTTGTTTCTTTATATTTTCTGTGTTTTTCTCACTTTTTAGCATGCCTTGAAATTTTTCGTTGTTATTAAAAGCTATATACTTATATTTGAAAAGAGAATGACATAGGCCTTTAGTGTGTGAGGTAGTTGTATCTAATCCCGTTTTAGATTTGGGCTGCACCCAATGTTTTCTGTAGCTGCACGTGTCAGACTCTTTCACCTTTTTAATGTCCTTGTTTCTTTTGTCTCTGTAAGTTAGGTTTCCCTAAGAGCTCCTTCTTAAATAGAGTTCAAAGTTTTGTGATCTTTTGCTACAAAATCCACTGTTATTATACTAGATTCCTCGCTAATTTGGTGGTAAGGAATGGGAGAAAAAAGAGAATGCTGTAATCTTGCATTAACCTCAGTTTTTAGTAGGTCTTTCTATGTGGGCTGTGACTCACAAGTGCTTTTACCTTTTCTCCTCCCCACTCTAGGTAAGACAGAAAGGCTATGGTGGCTAGAATTGGGCAATTGCCCCTTCTGCTTCCATTACAAGATAAGGCTCTGATAAAACTCCTTTCTGGTGGAGCATAGGACCTTTGTTACAAGAAAAAAATGGTCATATTTCAAAAGTGCTTTACTTTTCTCCTCCCTCCTGCCAAATATGAGACTCCATTTTTCTCGGCTCTTCATGATGAGAACTTGGTGGAGTTCTTGGAGGTAAAAACCCTGAATATGCAGAAACCCTCCTAAGACTGTGGCTCCAAGGAGCTTTATTCTTCAGCTATGTCACACTCAACTACAGCAATTTATCTGAGTTACCATCTGTAAGTGACCCATCCAGTTTTTAGTTCCGCGGGTTCCTGCTCCAGGTAAGCTTATGTCAGTTGTACTTTGTATTCCTCTGTCTCCCGTATTTCAAAAATGGTAGTTTGTCTTGTGACTGCAGTTGTCTGAAGGGTCCCAGAAAAAGTTGTTGGTTTTCAGTGTCTTCAGCTTTATTCTTGTTGTAGTAGTGATAAGGTTGATGACTTCAAAACTTCATATTATGTTAAAGTTGGAACCTAGAGTACAAAGTGATGTTTTTATAAAGAACTTGTGACTCTATTTTGGAGTAGAAATTAGAGGAAATAAATAGCAAAATATTATACTAAAGCCATAAGCTACAATTCCTTTTGTATTGGTAGATGATACATTCAGAAACTTGGTTCATTACTCTGTGTATGTAAAAGCAGTTTTATAAAAACCACAGTATTGATACAGCGCTATATGGTAATATTTTCTAATTTAAAAGTTTTAAAAGACCATTTTGAACCTTTTTGTTAAAAAAAGATGCAACAGTACTAATTTATGACATACTAATGTTAATGTCCTGTCATTTTCTAGAAGACAAGGGACAAACTGATACATCATCAAAAGAATTTATTTAGCCAGAGTGAATACATATTCTTCTTTATCCTCATTGTTCTTTTAATGAAACCTCCAAAATGAGCAGTAGTGCACATCTATAAAGGATACATGGATGTGATCTTAGAGAAAAAAAAGTGACCATGATATGGTGAAGCATAGAGTAATTATCCTAAAGTAAAGCAAATTTCTAAAAATCTTTTCACCTCTAACACTTTCCCCAAGTATTCATTTATATGAATTAAATGTGGACTGGTATTTCCATGAACTTGCCTGTTTCTTCAATAAACCATTTAGAGTCTTTGGATGCAAGTAAACACTAGAAGTATATTATTTTATTCACTTTGCTATGTACTTACACTAGCTATTCCATTCAGTTCATCCACATTATTTGAATTAATGGCATGGCATGAGGCTCTAGGGGTTGATGGAAGTCTGAATACTGCATCCAAAAATGTATTTTATAAAAGTTTCGCTGTGGCTCACGCCTTCGTAATCCCAAAGCACTTGGGAGGCTGGAGGTGGGCAGATCACTTAGGTCAAGAGAGTACAACGCCAAGTATTCTGAGACCAGCCTGGCCAACATAGTGAAACTCTACTAAAAAACACAAAAATTAGCCAGTGTGTTGGTAGAATACTGTAGCCCCAGCTACTTGGGAGGCTGAGGCAAGGAGAATTGCCGGTCCCAGAGCAGAGTGTTACAGCCAAGACTACAATTCACTGCAGTCTCGCCTAGGTGACATAGTAAGCACTCACCCCAAAAGTTTTTAAAATAGTGGTATGAATTGTAACCGTGTTCTTTACTAAGTGATGATAAAGTTCCTACCTGTTCCTAACATTTGAAAATAAATTACTACGCATGCATTTGGCAATACACATGTACAATACAGTGAATGCATCGGAAATAATATATTTGTTTAAGATCACAAAGATTTTATACTGCCATTTTTCATGCATACTTCACAACAAAGATATTGATATTTCTAAAAGCCTAGTAGGATGATATGCCAAGCAGAAATGATTCAATTATTACATTCAGAAATCATTATATATGTGTGACGGAATGCCAGAGACTTGAAGTGGAAAAGAAATGCATTGTCACCAAAATAACATTTATTTCCTTATCAGTATGTTATTGCTAGTTATCTATTAGAATGTATGTTTGGCTCTTTTAGATTTCTTTTTGTACTATAATTTCTCAGAATTTAAAGTCACATTCTTTCTGCATGTTACAAAGTTATTCTTTTCATATCAAAATTGATTCTTTATGTGAGTTTCCCCACTTTTAGCATAAATTGTTTATTACTAAATGGTTTTGTAAGGTTGCAGAATTATGCTTTACCTCTCTTTAATATCCTTTTAAATCAAAGTGAATGGAATCCACAGGGGACCATTTCGTCACATTAGGGAGACTGGAAAATTTTGACTAACTTGTGATTTTTATGAAAGTGTTGATAAAGGAAATTTTCTAAGGTAGTTTTGATCTTTATTAAATCACTTCTACAAAGAAAGCTAATTTCTACAACAATTACCAATGTTACTTTAAGGTAACAAGGAAATGTAACCTTCTATTTTATACTTTCTACACAAAAGTAGAAAAATGGTGCTGAAAAGTTGAACTTTTTCTCTCATTGTATAAAACTATGATCATTCAGTAGTGTTGTGTGCAGTGATCTCTAGAATTTGCTGGAAACAAATAATCATCCCATTCAAGCTACCAAGTGGATATATAATTCTTGATAAAGTACCTTACCAAAACAATGTAAAAAATAATTCAGACACATGTACTGACCTTAAATCGCAAAAGTATGCTAATAGTTGCTTTAAGTCTGAAATGGGCTTGGAAATTCTCCTCCCAAATCACTCCCACTTCCTCAATTTCATAGCTCAGGAAGGGATGGCTCTGAAGGATACAGAATAATAAAATTGTGCCTGTAAAGTCCATGTTTCCGACTTCAACCCCAATGCCCCTTCCAAGTCAACATCCATTAGCTTATCTAATCCAGCCTGAGCATGGGATGGTAAATCCATTACTAATGGTTATTGAGTGTTTGACATGTTCAAGAAAGAGAGGAAACTTGTCACAGAGAGAGAGACATTGCTCAGACAAGCTAAGGAGCAAGTCCTCAAGAATCAAAAGCTGGCAAAGAACATCTTATGCAGAAGTAGAAGAATTAGCTAACCACCCACAGGCTTATAAGCTTTGTGAGCACAGATGGGTACAATTTGAGGGTTTCAGTTTCACCTCGAGTGAGCACCATGCGATAAGTGAGAAAGGAATTGCTCGGGCCCATGGAGTGCATTCTGATAGTCTCAACAGGAAATAAATGGGCAAAGTTGAAAAATAATCGGCTGGAAAGGCAAAATGATAGCATTCTAATGATAAGTTTGACTTATAAGTTAGCAACGGTGAATCCTTGCCTGTAACCTTCAGACAGTTATTCATTCTCATTAATCTAGCTGGGAATTTGGTCTGTTTGGGCTCTGCATATCAAATATTGTTTATATGTGGGTTACAGGAGTTCTGCCATTCCTGCCACATAAACCAGAGGTTCCTATGGGACAGAGTCACTGGCTCATGCCAGTAATCTCGAAATTTTGATCCCCGTACTTCAGAGAAGCTGGAGTAGAAGCTGAAGCACTTGAAGCTGGATTAGCAAACAAGAAATATGCTATGAGAGGGGATAGAGTAGAAAATAGGAGGTAAGATGATAAAATAAAGGAATATAAGACAAACATACATTCAAATTTATAGTCACCTTAAGAAGCTACACATAATAAGGATGTACAGACCGTAAAACCAGTCCTGATAGCATTCTTCCCTCCACCCTGACGGTTGTAGACAAAACTGAGGTGGCTCAGCTTCAAGGGCAGCAAGCTGATCAGTGAGCACCAGTAATTGATTTGTGCAATGCTCTTAAGTAAATGACATATCGAACACCAGTCACCTCTTCTTTTCAAACAAGGTCATTTCTCATACTCAAAAATCTCCAGGAGGGGCAAGGCCACGCCTGTAATTACAACACTGGGGAGGCCAAGTATGGTGATCACTTGAGGTTAGGAGTTCCAGACCAGCCTGGCCAACACATGGTGAAACCCCATCTCTACTAAAAGGCCAAAAATTAGCCAGACGGGTGGCACGCGCCCGTAATCCCAGCTACTTGGGAGGCTGAGGCAGCAGAATCACTTGAACTCCAGGAGGCTGAGGTTGCAGTGAGCCAAGATCATGCCACTGCACTCCAGCCTAAGTGACAGAGCTTCAGACCCTCATCTCAAAAACAAAACAAACAAACAAACAAAAATAACAGATACCACTTGCTACCAAAAGTTAAAGGAATATTAGGGAAAAATTTATGCCACTCAAATTTGACAACTTAGATGAAATGGACAACCGCTTTAAATTTTTTGAAAAACACAACTTACCAATTTGGACCCATGGGAGAAATAGAAAATCTGTACAGTTCAAAATTCATTGAAGGAATTGTCATTAAACTATGTTACAAAGAAATCTTCAGTACACAAGATTTTGCTGGTGAATTGTAACATTTGAGAGAGAAATAATACCTCAATCTCACATGAACTCTTTCAGTAAGTAAGTGAAAAAAGTGGGAGCGGGACATTCTAACTTGTTTTAAAGTAAGTATATCATCGACATGAAAATCCTAGGGCTTAGGAGGAAATGCAGACTAATACCTGATGAACCCACATGCAAAATAACGTAAAGCAGCAGCAAATGCAATCCAGTAGCAATCTCAAACCATCAATATCACTTTAAGAGAAGAAACACACCAAAAAGAAAATCTTTACATTGAGCACCTTGGAGAAGACTATTGTTTCAGGACCTCAGTGGAACTTTAAAGAATGGTCTGTTTTCATTTTGTGTGTCAATAAACCCCTGGCCATCACCCAAGTCCCTGGGAAAAAGAAACTTGGTCTGTGATTTGAAGGCATTAAAGATTCTGGTGTGAGACACACGTGTTCCCTGGAGGTTCTGACTTTCCGCTCCCTTGCAGGACTCTTTCTCCTGGCAAAGGTCACCTGGGAGCACACAGGACAGTGTCTCCTTCCCTTGTGCTCAAGGTCCCATCCCCTGTGTGCCAGATCCCATCCCAGGCTCAGCTTCAGCCCCTGGCAGAGATGTCATTTAGTAGAAGCAACGGCTGAGAGTACAGTGAGATAATTGCATTTTCCCAGGAGAGAAGAAAACTTCAATGCTGCAAGCGCACACATAAGTCTGTGGGGAAACCACAACTACCAGTTCAAAAAAAGTAGGCCTGATGGCTCTTTCACCAGCAGTGACAAACAATCACCTGTCAGCACTACCACCACATTCTAGGAAGAGCCTCCCTCCAGTGGGCCTGAGCTCACATCACAGCCCCTGGTCTCCCGAGTTCACCTGGAAACACAGGGCATGGGGAGTCGTGTAGGTTCACACCCACCAAATGGCAAAACCTTGCCCTCGGGACAAAAGGGATCGTTTAAAAGTCCGTTCCTTCAGGCACGAGGACAGAGTCACTTAAGGACCGGTGGGAGGTCAACATCCGGGAAGCTCGCAGGTTTGGCGCCAGGATCTCCGGCCTGGGATTTGTAGCACGCAGAGGCGAGTGGCTTGCCCAAGGCCGAGGGTGACTGACCCTCTCTGGGAGGTGGTGACTGCAGACTCTCAGGTGGTGCTGAGGATAGTAGAGCCCACCATGGGCTTACAGTGTAATGCTGGCATTTCACAGAGCCAGAGAGCTGCATTGAGAGGGCTCCAACCACGCTCGCAGTAAATACCACCTGAGAATTCACAGCACTGTCATAAACATAATTTCATAGAGCGAGAACTCTTAAGCTCTGATGGGTAACGCAAATAAGGAAAATCAACTGAAAAAAAGGCAAAGGGGGGGTTTGAGTATGCAGAGTACTTCATTTCTTTGTGGATCCAACTTGGGATGTGGGCACCCAGGAGTGAATAAATACCATGGTTGAATTTTTTAAATTTACAGTTCTTTTGTGTAAAAGACATGCGGGCAGAATTCCACACTTAGTGAATATGATTAAGGTAGATGCTCTCAAACCGAGTTTTAAAAATCAGAAAGATATTTCTCTTTGTGTTGAACGTACCTGTAACCAATTATTACTTGATAAAGGGAATAATATCAAAAGTTGAGATCCGGCACACACTCCATGCAATTCGACATTGCTAGACCTCCGCGCGTGATCAGTGCACCTCTGTGGTTACAGAGTAGAGATCTGCTCTCTAACAATTGATGAGGGTTTCGAGTCTGACCCCAGCATTAGTCATGCACAGTAGGACCAATCTTTTACAGTATGGTATATTTTAAGATTGGTTCTGCAATTGTAACCTCAAAGTCTAGTAAATCCTTAGTGCATTTCCTGGTAATTTCCAATATAACCATAACTTCTACAGTTAACTTGCTGGAACTGTCATTGATGGAGCATTTAGGAAAATAAATATCCAGAGCTTAATAAAATTGCTTTAAAAATCTCTGAGAGGTTTCTCTACTATGAGTATTATTAAAATAAATCATATAAACATATTACACATGCCCTGTGAGCCATTTGTCACCCCTACTGTGTCCATAGATCAGAAAAGTCCATAGGTATGATGCAACTTTTGACACATTAAAATATTTAAATATTGATAAACACGCATCTGTTTAAAGTGCTCTTAGAGGTATTCCCTAATATAGGAGATTGCTATTTTTCTCATAATTTACAAATACTATGATTGCTGAATGACATAAGTTTAACAGAATTATCTTATAATAATTGCAACTATACCTATTTCAAATGAATAATGCAAACAGTTTGTGTAATTTCTTTATTCCTGTTAGTGTTACTTTTGATTACATTTTATTGAAATGCAATTTTAGGGTGTTAAAAAATACAATATTTGGGGTTTGACTTTTATTTCTTTTATATTTTTAAAATTTTTCTAATAAGGCATTTTTACAAACTGTCAGCCTAAAATTAAAACAAATTAATAAAAGATTCTTCACACATATGGCGTTTGGTAGCTAACTGCTCTAGATCTTATTATTCCTTTTATACTTTTCTCTCCGAAGCCAAGTAGATTCCACCCAAACTTGATGGTGAAAAAATTGGAAGTATGACACTGGAAAACTTCTGGCAATGCAAATTCAACAACATAAATTTATTTTTATTTTCTCAAATAAGTAGTTTTCTGAAGTTTCATAATAATTCAGGTAATAGTTATTTTCGTTTGGTTATTTTGTTTCTTTTGTTTTCCTCCCTTCCAAGCCCAGAAAATCCACCCTCAATTGGAAGTGGAGGACTCTTTTCTTCCCATCCCACTCATGAGAGCAGTGAAGGTACTGTCCGCGTACATGTTCCAGCA
>JAKGGE010001855.1:0-14988 GCA_023748175.1 Hoolock leuconedys | reverse complement strand
CCTATTTCAAATGAATAATGCAAACAGTTTGTGTAATTTCTTTATTCCTGTTAGTGTTACTTTTGATTACATTTTATTGAAATGCAATTTTAGGGTGTTAAAAAATACAATATTTGGGGTTTGACTTTTATTTCTTTTATATTTTTAAAATTTTTCTAATAAGGCATTTTTACAAACTGTCAGCCTAAAATTAAAACAAATTAATAAAAGATTCTTCACACATATGGCGTTTGGTAGCTAACTGCTCTAGATCTTATTATTCCTTTTATACTTTTCTCTCCGAAGCCAAGTAGATTCCACCCAAACTTGATGGTGAAAAAATTGGAAGTATGACACTGGAAAACTTCTGGCAATGCAAATTCAACAACATAAATTTATTTTTATTTTCTCAAATAAGTAGTTTTCTGAAGTTTCATAATAATTCAGGTAATAGTTATTTTCGTTTGGTTATTTTGTTTCTTTTGTTTTCCTCCCTTCCAAGCCCAGAAAATCCACCCTCAATTGGAAGTGGAGGACTCTTTTCTTCCCATCCCACTCATGAGAGCAGTGAAGGTACTGTCCGCGTACATGTTCCAGCAATACGTAACTGGTCATTAAACATGTATCGTTATCCCAACCTTATTAGCTCTTATCCATAAAACATCAAATTCAGACAACATCTGTAGAAGATAAATCAAGGAGTTCTATTAGGTGCACCCAAAAAAAGTATAGTTTCGAAAAAGTTTTCTTAACTCAAATTGGTGACTTTAGGAATTTGTAGTATTCTATACGAGTCACACCAAAACTCATAAAACATGTTAGAGTTTTCTTTTGCAGAACTACAAATGCCTGCCAAGGGTGTTGAGAAGAAGTTTTAAAAGTGGGAACAAGGCTTTAACCATTAAAATAATACATTTTACATGACTATTAAATGATTTTACTTTTATTAAAATCTGTATTAAAAATTCTCTATAACTTAAATTTTAATTTCTATGACAGATGAAGAAATTGAGGCATCATAAAGATAATTGAGTTACCAAAGTGGACACAGCCAGAAAGTAAGATCATCTAGTTCCTGCTTTCTTCCTCAAAGCCCAGTCTGGTAACTGCTGCATGGCTTTATCTGCACCTGCTGATGAATATAAATCTCAGTTTTTTTCTTAAAGGTTGAATATTGAGATATCTTAAGCACACTATTTTATGTCTGGGAAGAGCAGTAAATGCAAGTTTAAACTAATTTGAAGCTCAGAATGATAAAGGAATGGAGCAAAATAAAAAAGTAATTAAGAGAAGCTGCAAAATGTCAATAGAGAAATCTTTATTTTTTAATCTAAAACATGGCAACATAAGTTTACATTCAACTCATTTCCATGGTTTCACAAAAACAACTAAAGGGTCCCCACCATTACCCTCACCAACTTTAAAAGTCTCTCTCTATTATGGGTTTATTCCATTCTATAATTTTTTTTCTTGAATATGAAATTTAATATTCTATACCGGCTCTCCCTCATTAACAAATATTTAGAACTTTACTTTGACGTTTCTTGTTTTTACTTTCTTCAAAGATGGCAGAATAGGACATTTTCTTACTTCAACAATGCACAAAACAGTGATAACATTATATGCGAATAGCTTTATCCACAGTAACATGGAACTCAACATTATATATTCAAACAGACACTTTAAGTCAAGAATAGTATCCTCATATCAGGAACCAACACAACTACATGACAGTGTTTCCACGAAAAGCATTGGATAAACCACAACAAAGGGGAAAAGTCTCTTTGTCTATGAATCGAGTAATAAAGTAATGACTTAAAACAAACTGGAAAGCCTCATGATAAATATGACATGCAGTTATTTACTAAATTATTACTTCACTCAAGTATCCACACACAACCTCTTTCAATCTACCGTCCTTGGCATAAAGAGAACACTAAGTTAGAGCTGAGCATTCTGTATTTGTTATGGTCCAAATGTTTGTGGCTTCCCAAACCCCTGTTGAAACCCAACCCCCCAAGTGCAATGATTTTAGAAGATGGAGAGAGCATTTTAAGAGGCAATTAATTGTTGAGAGTGCACCTCATGAATGGAATTAGCTCCTCTATAAAACTGGCCGAGGGCTTCACCTACTCTCCTTCTTCCATGAGAACACAGTGGAAGGTGCCATCCATGAGAAAACAGGTTCTCACCAGACACTGATTCTGCCAGTACCTTGATCTTGGACTTCCCAGTCTCCAGAACTATGAAGAATACATTTTGTTATTATAAACTACCCTTGTTTATGATATTTTGTAATAGCAGCCTAGGCTATCTAAGACAATATTCATTTTCTAGGCTTCCATAACTACCTTCCTTCACAAAACTGGTCGGCTTAAAAATAACAGCATTTTATTATCTTAGAGTTCGAGGCTAGAAGTCAAAAAATCAAGGCGTCTGCAGGACCATAATTTCTCTGTAAATACCTAAAAGATCCCTTTCTTTGCCTTTCCTAGCTTCTGTGGTAGCCAGCAATCCTTGACCATTCCCTTGGCCTTCATCTGAGCTTGCCAGTTCAGTTTGTGCTCTTTCCACTTCATATTGTCTTCTCTGTAAAAGGTTCGTCTCTATGTCCAAATTTCCCTTTTTCATAGCTAAGAACATCGTCATACTGGATTACCGCCCACCTTAATGACCTTAGATTAACTTGATTACTTCTATAAAAACCCTATTTTCAAAAAAAAGTCACATTCTGGGGTACTGAGAGTTAGACTTTACATTGTTTTTGCGAACACACCAATGCATAACATATCATAAAGGAAGAGCAAATGTTCTTCATGACTGCAGTAAAATATAGCAAAGATTGCCCTTCGTAGAAGGAAATGGGAAAAGCACAACCTTCATCCAGTAAGCAGGACAGATACTATCACTGCAGACCAGGACAGGCCGCCTACGTTTTCTATTTTTAAGGTCTTAAAACCTTGTCCAAAATGCACATGATGACTTTTTTTTTCTTGCACGCATCTTGGTCTTCACAGCTGCAAAAGGCTATCCCTCAAAGTACAGTTGAAAAGAATTTTATACCTGTTTCCATGAAGTGCCTGCTGTATCAGCCTCCATAGCCCCTCACATCCTTGGTAAGAAGATCAGCAAAGCTCCACTTATTTCAGCCTGGTACACAAAAGGTTTAGCACGGATGGTGAGATGACACCAAGGGAATTACTGGTCACTAACACCCAATGTTTCAGCAGAGCTAAGGTAACACAATTTTCATTTATGTTTCTGAGAAATAACAAGTCCTTGAAGTGAGATGGTGCCTGGATCATTTAACTTGAAGAAATAATGTAAAAGAAGTTACCTGTTTAATCTGAGCCATACTAAAAAGGACTAAGTTTGACCTCTAAAAAATGAAAGTGTAGTGTGGTTATGCACCATCGCTTTTCAAACTTTGGCATGAGAAGCATTTTTACAGCACCCAGGGTTCTGCACACCCTATTTGTCTTTTTACATCAGGATGAAACAGACAGGGATCAAATTAAGAATAAGTTGGAGACATCCTGTTGCTAGGGGAATGTTCATTTACTGGGTAATTCAATATGCAAAAAATTTACCGTTAATAATATTGGACTATAATGTTATTTGGGGAAAAAGGGCGTCACTTAAGAAGAATGAGGTAATTCATTGCTCTTCTGTCTTTATAAGTTTATACATCTTTTTATTTTGTGAAACAGTGTAGATAGCCTATGTCTAAGTAATATTTTAAGGTAACCAAACTAACAAGTATTTATTGAGTTCCTACTGTGTTCAAATTATACTTGGCCCTTGGAATACCAAAAGCTGGAAGATCTCAGCTCAAGACTGTTTCAATTTTTTTTTGTACTCTTGTAATGTCAATGTTACAGTATCGCTGTAAGTAATACAGACACTGCTTTAAAGGCAAGGGAGAACAATGAGGCCAAAATGATCTTTATTAAACTAAAGAAAGACCATGTGGACAGATAATCTTGCTGTTAAATGAGTTCTTGAATAAAATTTAAACATGGTAGAGGCATTTCTAAATATCAAGTAAAGCAAATAATTTTACTTTTGATTTTATTTTTTCTCCAAATTGCCTATTATTTTTCAAGAACTTTCAAACTCTGAGATGTGGAAGTATATATATAACTTGAGTTTAAAACAATGTTTCTGACTTGGGAAATTGATCAATTAATAAAATAGCACCTTATCATGTAATTTTGTCATTACCTGTTATTAAGTATAAAATCACTTTTAACTCAAGTCCTTCCCCTTACAAGTTAATTGAGATATAAAACACAAAAGCAAACAGCCATAACAGCAAATGTTGTCTTCTGTATTAATAAGAGTAACATGGAAGCTAGAAGAGAAGGATATTATGCCACAATCTAATCAGAGTAAAGAAGGTCCTCCCTGATGTTGTGAGAACCAGTGTGTTGCTCAGTATCATTGGTCCTCATTGCCCTCCTTCCCAATCCCCTGGGAACACTGAGTCTTGGGAGGAAAAAAAGTGAATATTTGGCTACAGTTCTTATATGTCATTTTTCCCACTCAGTGGATCTGAACACCCAATTTTGGAAAAATCATGTGCTGTTATTATTTACCCCATAACTTTTATTAAATCTCATTCACATGATTCTCTCTTAAATACAGCTAAAATGTGTGACAGCTCCTGCAAGGTAGCTTCAAAGCTACAAACCAAGATCTCCCAACAACTAATTGTCTTCGCTTCTATTGTCTCCAGATCATTAGTAGAGAAGCAATGAAAGCACTTACTGATAGAGTGTGTGTTGTAGAAGTCAGGACCCCCTAACGGAGTACCTGCTGAAGCCGTGGACAGAAGAACATAAATTGTGAAGAGTTCATGGACATTTATCACTTCCCCAAGCAACACCTCCATGTAATTTTATGCCTGTCTTACTTTAATCTCTAACCTGTCATCTTCATAAGCTGAGGGATGTATGTCGCCTCAGGACTCCTGTGTGATGATTATGTTAATCTCAATAAATTATTCGTGAAAAGCACGTGTTTGGAACAATATGAAATCTGGGCACCTGAAAAAGAACAGATAACAGTGATGTCTAGAACAAGGAAGATAACCATTAGGTCTGACTGCCTGAGCTTGTAGCAGACAGAGCCATATTTTATTGCCAAAAATGGGTAGAGGAAATATCGCTGAATTCTTTCCCCAGTAAGCAATATTAATACTACCAGCCCTGGAAAAGAATGCATTCCCAGGGGGGTCTTCTAAAATGGTCATTTGGGGGTGTTCTGCCTATGCAGTTGCAGATAAGTGGGACGAAACATGCCCTGGCTCCTCCTGCGGCCCCCCAGGCTTGCTAGGATTAGGAAATTCCAGCCTGGCGAATCTCGCCTGCATCCAGTTCTCTGCTCTTGAACCCCAAGTTAAGATGTTTATCAATGACAGCATGCACAGGGGATGTGGAACTCTTCATTAGTAATTCTAGTTTCACCCCTGACCTTGTGATCTGCCCTGACCTTCTGCTCTGTGACTTTGTTACCCTTGCTATGTGATCTCTGTGAACTTTACACCCTGTTTTCGTACACTCTGTCCCTTTTGAAAAATTGCTAATAAAACTTGCTGGTTTTATGGCTCAGGGGCATCACGGAACCTGCTGACATGTGATGTCTCCCCCCCAGACACCTACAGCTTTAAAATTTCTCTTGTACTCTTTCCTTATTTCTCTACCTGCCAACACTTAGGGAAAATAGAAAAGAACCTGTGTTGAAATATCAGGGGTTCTCTGTGCAAGAGTGCAGGTATTCACACTCTATCTATCTATGCTACTTCCTCCATTCATCTATCTATCTGTCTGGCCTATTCAGCCCATCTATCTATCATCTATAAGAATTTGGCCATTTTGTTTCCTCTGTCTTCTAACGACATCATCCTGGTCTTCTTTATGATATATCTGAAGACAGAAAAGTTCTTTTACCCATGAGACTTTCTCCTTCTTTTGCTATGATTACCTTTCTAGTATCTATACTGGATTTGTTCCATTACTCACATGTCAAGAATTTGAAGACTACATTAAACAATAGCTTAAATTACTTGTTTTCCAGAAAACCATGTATTAATATAAAAAAACCTTTTGTTTATTAATTTTTAAAGATTTGTAACAGGCAACAGCCCTCTTGGCTCTTTTTTTTCCTGTTATAATTCATCTTTTTTTTATTCTTTTTTTTTCTTTTCTTAATTTTCTTATCAGCCAAAAATGTCACTAGCTGTCTCCTTTAGGGATCTCTACAGCCTGTATCCCACAGATTTCCTGTCAACATGTTATACTGGTTCAGGTTATTCACTGTAAACAGTGAAAAGCTGTGGGATCTTAAAGAAAAGAATTTAGGAAAGAATAACAAAAAATCTCTCACACACTAAGGGAAATGTGGAGAATCAGAGGGAAGTGACAAAATCCTACATGAAGAGTCAAGCTGGGACATTGTTGTCATCTCTTCTGCTTGGACACAAAGTCACTAGATGCCACTGCCAATACCAACTCTGTGTCTGGTCAGCTAAGTGGTTACCAATTGCCGCCAGTAGTGATGTGATTTCTCCATTTCTCCTTGTCACTTACTCTACAGTCAAAAACGCGACTGTGTATTTAATCACAAACCATGCCCATTATCTTGTTGCCAAGGCCAAGGGAGATAAAATAGTGGCATTGTAGTTTTTTAAAGCTCCAAGTGAGATTCTGCCTTCCACCAAGATCGCCACCTTGGCTGACCTTCCAGATTCATAAAAAGTATAATATCCTTCTGAGCATCCCTGACCCATTAAAAAAAAAAAAAAAAGCACATCCAAATTACAACAGTCATCCCCCCAAAACTGGGCGAGGGATTGGTATCCTGACCTCCCACAGACCCCAAAATCCTTGATGCTCAAGTCCCCTACATAAATGCAGTGTAGTATCTGTGCCATGTTCTTACACACATTCTTTCTGTATAATTTAAATCATATATCTAGATCACTCATAATAATACCCCACAACATAGATGTTATGTAAATATTTGCTATGTTCTTATTGTTTAAAGAATAATGACAAGAAAGTCTACATATTCAGTACAAAACACAATCATGTATTTTTTTTTTCTTTCACATATTTTTTTTTCTTCACATATTTGATCTGCAGTTGGTTTTAATCCATGGATGATGAACCCATAGATAAGAAGCAAGGGCCAACTGTAGCTGGAAGTAGTCTACAGTATAGTGCACATTATAAGAAATGATTGATTGTTGCCATTGTGTCTGTCCTGAGAAATTCTTTGGACAGTTAATCTTGACAGACACATCAACAAATTAAACATAGTGTTTTAATATATATCATCATAAGATGTTTCATGATAAATAGATTACTTTGGAAGACAGATGTACAGGAGCAAAGTATTCCAGCTAATAAAAAATCTGGGGAAGATTGCTATTTGTTCAAAAGAATGTGCCTACTTTAATAATTGCTATTGTTCTTAGTTTATGAATATATAAATTCTTTACATTTGTTAAAATTTTCACAAGCTCCCACCAGCAGAGAGAGATACAGTTGTTGCTAAGGCCATTCTGCAGATAGTGATGAAAGGGACTCTGCAAAGTTAAGTCACTAATAAATGTCTGAGTCAGAATAACCTCAGGCTTTATAAGACATATTCTTTGTCTCTTAACCACCATACAGAATAAGAGAAAAAGGAAGTTCAAGGGCAAGCCTAGTATTCATATAAAATGGTTTGGGAAATTTAGAGAATTATAAGAAGCCAGTGAAAATAAACCATAACAAAAAAAATTTTCATTGAGGGCTTAATATAGGCTAATATGGGATTTAAAAGTTTCCACAAGTCTTATTCATTTAATAATTTATACCAACACAATGAATTAAGTATTATTAGTTTGAAAATTTGATTTTACAAGGAGAAAACAGTTTGCTAGTCAAGTCACTGCTAAGATTTCAGAGTTAGTATGTGTTTTATTAATTCCATTGCTATAAAACAAACCAAACTAAAACTCGGGGCTGACAAAAAAAGTGATTGTTTTTCATAATTCTGTGGTGGCATGACTAACCCAATTTGGGAAGAAGCTCTTTGGGCATGACCGGCTGGGATATTCAAAATGGCTCACTGACACACCTGGTGCCTTGTGGGAGATGTATGGAAAGACTGGGCCTTGCCTCCATGCAGCCCTCAGGGCTTATTCATCTCTAGGTGGACCTCCATAAGGGTGGGATATTTTCCTGGCCCCTTGATAGGTAATGGGTCTCTTTTCATGGCAACTTAGGCTCTTGAAAGCATAGAGATGAGAAGTCAGCCAGACTTTCTGTAAGGCTTAGGCATAGAGCTGGAAAAGTTTCATCTACCAGACATTTATCAGCTAAAATGCTGAGGCCAGACCCACCCAGTTTGTGAGGGGAATGCAAGCAGGCGAATCTGGGAGGCAGATGTGTGGGGCTACTTACCCTGACTCCACTACACAGGGGCTAGGTTCTCAGCCAGGAACCCTGACTGGGAGTTGTAAACTTTGGACACCTAAGTTGGGAGATTTAGAAGAGTGAAGGATGAAGAGTACAGAGGAATGATACAGGTGGATGTATATATAGAGATAGACATAGATAGTAGAGATATATGTAGAATCATATTTTGAGGCCGAAAGCAAGGGTATGCACCATAAACCAAAGGGACATTTTTTTCTTGCTGTTTACTTCAGACCACCAGTAGTTCATGCCAAACTTGTTCTCAAATGTATTATAAAATGGGAAAATGGGGAAAATTATTTTGTTCTAAAACAAAAATGTTGATCTTTTCCCTCATAAATCAGGAGCACTGCTTCTTTCATGGTTCACATTACACGAAGAAATATACCAGATTAAAGGTAGGTAAAGATAAACTCTTTATTGATCAATTTGTTCTGAAATCAGATTCTAAATTCTATTGCACCACATGCTATGGCCTGCATATTTCAGGCGTCCCCCCCAAAATTCAAGTGTTGAAATTCTAACTCCCAGGTAACTGTAGTAAGAGGTAGCTTAAGTAATTAGATCATGAGAGCAGAGAGTCGGTAGAAAAAGGCCCAAGAAGACATTTTGGCATTGTTTCCACCATGTGAGTATGCACTGAGAATCCACCACCCATGGGTCAGAAAGCGAGTCCCCATTAGACACACACTTGCCTTGATCTGGGATTTCTCACCCTCCAAAATCCCTGGAGAATTTCGTGTGTCATAACCTACCTGGTATAGTATTTTACAAATCAATCTGAATACACCAAGATACCCCACTTGATTCATCTTTCATTTTCTTCCCTTTATAGTCTTTAATTCTAAAAAAGTAGTATAAATGCGTATTGTTGGTGTGTCTTTTACAAAATAAATAAATGTGTTGTTTCCTCATATTTTTTTTGAAATGCCCATAGGTACCACAAATGATGAACACAATCAAGTAAAGAATTTCACTAAGATAAAGAGACAAAGTGGGCCAAAAGAACAACCTAAAGAATGTACAGGAAATCACCAGTACTATGGATCGCATTGAAGCAAATGTGTAGGTTGGGTGCTGTGGGTTTGCTTCCATAATCCCAGCATAATCTTGGGAGGCTGAGGCGGTTGGATCACCTGAGGTCTGAGCAAACCAGCCTGGCCCACAGGGTGAAATCTCTCATTCCACCAAAAAATACAAAAATTAGCTGTATGTAGCCATGCACCTGTAATCCCAGCTACTTGGGGGCTGGTGCAGGAGAATAGTTTGGACCCAGGAGGTGGAGGCTGCAATGCTCTAGATCGCCACTGCACTCCAGCCAGGATAGTGAGACTCCATCTCAAAAAAGAAAAAATAAATGAAAAGCAACAATACAGACAAGAATAGGAGCTTACTAAGTCGAAGCTGCCAAAAAAGTTTTAGTAAAATATCAGATGGTGGTAAATTGGTGTAAACTTGCAAGAAATTTCAGAGTCTAAAACTTTTACATCTGAAAATGCATTATTTTCACTACTATCACCTGTTGACTCTATGATAACATTTACATTATTCAATATCAATTCTAAATTTCACAACAAAAAAGGGAGGAATTTCCATTTATTCAGCAACTGCATTCCTACATTTTATGAGTTTAATGTCACCATCTTATTTCAATTAGATGTAGTAAAATTTCTATTCCTTAACATAATGTGATTATTTCATTTGATTTTAGAGCAAACTAGTCATCAGTGTTTCTTAAATATTATATTCAAAAAACAAGCAACAGAGTCCCAAGGGATCAGGAAAAGAGAAAGTTTCTGCTTCTAGAAAAGTGGTTTTACTGTTAAATCAAAGTTCTACACAGTATTACAGTGAATTTGAAAGAAAATGTCAATATGTCATCTTTGTAAATTTCATGTTCATGAACAGAATATTTGGAAAAGTTATGGTAGCTCTGTTCAAAGTGGTGGTCACCTGTACCCTGTTAATCTCTATCAGTATTCCGCCGCCATAAATTCTACAGTAACTTTTTGTATACTTTCAACTAAAAGTGTTTATGAGCACCATAGTTGTTTCTAAATGATCTATTTTTCTCTTGGCTGAAAGACATAAAAAAACACATCCATTTTTTTCAATTAGTGAGTATCCCAAACCATTGAGATTTTCAGAGGGTTATTAGAATGTCGTAAGACTAAAGTTGAGGTAGGTACCAAAATGTCAACTATGTCCAAATATGAGATGCGGGCTTTATTCACACCTAGAGTCTCCAATGCTTCTTCATTCTTGATTTAAGAAATCTGGGATGCTCTCCAGACCCCAAACATATTTCTGTTGTTTTAGAAGTAAGAATTGCTGTATTTTGTTTTAAAGGGACCTATACATATACACAGAGAAAGTAAAAAAAAAAAAAATGACACTTTGATCAATCTTTTGTTTTATCATTTCTTTTATAAATAAAAGAAATAACTTTTTTCTTTCTTTAATTTAAAAATTTCCTTTTACCCCTGGAGAGAAGTTTACATGTAAACAAAGGAATAGTATATAAAGGCACATTCCGCGTCATAATTGTAATCATTAAATATAGTGTTTGCCCTGGGTTTAGAATCAAACCTCAGATTTAACTTCATAGTCCCTCAGTAAAAGTTATTTACCCAAACTTAACATTTCTCAGTAGTGTAATTCATAAAAGGATAAAAAAATCATATTTACCTACTCTTATTGAATTATTCAGAAATATATGAGTACCTAGCTGTGCGCGCCACTATTCTAAATAGAACCTGCATAGAGAACAAATAGAGTCCCTATTCTCAAAAAAAAAGTATATATATTCTAGTGGCAAAGACAGTAATAACTTATAAATAAAATTACATTAAATATCAAATACTAATAAATAATATTTTAAGCCAAGTATGTAATAAAATATGAGGAAAATACAAAAAATATAATATGAAATAATTCTTTATAAATAAAAAATGCCCAGCCAATGATAGAAAAAGAACACCTTAACAAACCAATAAAAGTCATCTGGGAAAATCCACAACATCATACTCAATAGTGAAAGACCCAATTCTTCCCCAGATGAGGGAGGACAAGGATTTCCACCTTCACCCTCTAGTTTAACATTGTACTCAAAAGATTCCAGCTCAAGACAAGTAGTAAGGCAAGAGAAAGAAATAAATGTCAATATGAGGAAAGGGAAGTAGTGACAGATATTAGATTATATAATCTTGTGTACTGTGTGGTCTTGTCTGTACAAAACCTAGAACTAATACGAGTGTTAGGCATCTTTGTCTTTACCCAGTCAAATTATGATAAAAACATTCCCAATAGGTTCTTTCGGCCTCTCAAAAAAACTCATAATAAATTGCATGTGGAGATTTATGAGGATTAAACTTGTTGAGCTAAATTATAGTGGTTTAAAATTTGCTAATTAAAAATAACTTTTTGATTTAACATCTTCAGTGCACAGTATGGCTAATACTCAATTTGGGGAAGTAAACATTTTGTATATTATATAAAATTTACAGGAATAAACTCTCAAACTCTCAATTTCTAATTTTTTTCTTCTGTAACGCCTCTTTAAAATCCACAATAATAAACTTATCTACGAAGTTGTGCACAGCAGCTCTCATCTAAATGAAGGAATTTCAACCTTCCCTGAACTATTGAATTAACTAGCTACAGACGGATTAACAGGGAAAAAAGGCATACATTTTGTTAATATGCATAAGCAAGTGGGAGTCACAAGAGAGCTTATTGACACAATAAATCTATAAGATAGAGATACTACATATCCTCTTTATAGGGAGAGGGGGAGGATGGGGGAAAAGTGGTGGCAGTTCTTTGAGGAATAGTAAATGATTATTAGAGAATGAATGTGAACTCAGGAGACAGAAATTAAGTTGTAAAGTGTTTCATTTGAGAATTTGAGACTGAGCCAGAGAGGCAGACAGTATCTCATGAAAGTCTATCCAGGTGGGTTGAGATTTCTCGGCTGGCCTCTTTTCTGTGATAAATAATAAGATTGTGAGGGAATGAAAAAGCAACTGTCTTCCTAGGTGATCTGGTCTTAAGATAGATAAAGGAAAGAGAGTAGAGCTCTCCAGAATCTGGTTGCCATCTGGCACCTGGAATAAAACAATGAGCATGTACCAGGATGCTTATATTTTGTGGTAAATTCCTGGGATTTCTTCTCAGTAGTGTCTCTTAGAGAAAACTACTTTAACCATTTAAAATTTTATTTTCCAAAGTACTTTAGAAATATTTTGTCATATACAATTTTATATAATGCAGTTTTCTTGTTGTCTTATAGGTTTTATATGCATGTGTTCTTCTTATTCTGTTTTTAAACATTTCACATACCCTGAATAGTGTTGTGCAATTGATTTTGGGTTCATAAAAACACACATTCAGTATGTCAAATACTTGGTCAATTACATCTCTATGTATGGTTTTACTATAGATTTTGTTTCTTTTTAAGCATTCATCACCTGACCATAACGTATATGTCTAGAAGCTTTGGTTATTTACAGTGACCCAATGGGTATACACATGTATAGTTTATCAACTAATAGGGAGCGTCATTGGACTATAGAGATAAATGTTGAAAAATTGTTGCCAGAGAATGGACTTAAATATTGATATTGCTTGTGGTTACTCATAAAGCTGAAAGGAATAGTTCATTCCTCTAATACCCCTCTACTGTAAGTTATTACTATTTTTATTGTTTTACAATGAAAGTTGAAAAAAATGAGATTCCTGTATTTAACATTTTCAAATATGATCTAAAAAGTTGAAATGATTTTATGTGAATATCAAGTGAATACTGCCTGATTGTAACACAAAGATATTACTTCAAGATACAGTAGTAGTAATTTAATTACATTTTTCCCTACATCACCATTTGTCTCCAATAAAAAAAAAACTCTACTTTTAAAATTAACTTTATACCATTTTGTGGCCCATTTGGGTATACCCTAAATTTTATCTTCTTTTCCATTTAGACATTATTTAATTATTTTAGTCATTGAAAATTTAGAATTTGGATTAGTATTTATTTTATCTTGTCTCCATCTCATTCCCATTAACCTTCTCTTTTTTAAATGTTTTCTTGACTCTTCTTCGATGTTTATTTTGTGACATCACCTTAAGATCATTTAGAGAGTTCTTGGAAATCCTCCTTGGCAATTTTGGGAAGGACTCATAAATTGATGCATTTATGTACAGGATAATTGGCATAGTTAGACTGTTTTAGATTTTGATATCAAAAACATGATCTGCTTTTATTTGTTCAAATTTTTTCTTTGTCCTTCAGTGTCATTTCTTAGTTTCTTCTAGGATTTCGTATAGTTTTTCAAATTTCTCCTGCTCTTCTTTAAAGTTGCTATTGAAAAAATGTGGATTTTAATTCTTTACTCATTCTCTGGCTGCCTAACATTTGACTACATGAAAAGCAATTTCTTTCTGTATAACAATTGTTTTACCCAGCCATTTCTCAAAAATTGCATTATATTTATAGATTTTCAGTTGTTTTTCTTGCTTCTTTCCAACCACTGAGACTGCCAAGTGTGTGCTGGCTCAGAACCTCGATCTGGCCATGCACTGGGAGAATGGGATGGAGCCAATGGAGGTCATACCATTTGCAGAGGTGAGGAGCCCAGCCTCTGAGTTCCTGTGTGATGGGGTCAGAGAGCCAGTAAACAGGCTTCCTTCTGCTCTGCTGAAAGTTTTTCTCTGTCTCCTTTTCACCCGAGAAGTTCCATTTTTCCCACCCTTCTGTGTGTCCAAGAAGTCTAATCTTTTCTGGCCATATGACAAGAACCAGGATTTTCCTTACAATATAATTTGCAAAAAATATACAGTTTCTTTATCTTCCTTCAAGTTTTATCTTCCATTGTTGTTTTACATGTGTCAACAGGTATCTCCAGGATAAGGAAGAATGCACCACTTTTGCCTTTAACTCTCACCGAGTGCTCCCTCTACTATTTTCCCTCCTCCCATTGCACTATACTTAATATGGTTGATATAGGAACATATTTTGTTATATACACATATATTTGTATATATATATATACAGAGAATGCTAATCTTTTAAATAATGCATATTTTTTTAAATAAAATTACATATATTTATTTCCTTATTCTTTAGTGTGTATATATATAATCATATAGCCATAAAACTACATGAGTAAATATGTAATGTATAAATATAAGAAAAATATACATATATTTAAAATTTAAAATTATTGTTTAAATGAAAAGATACTGAATTTTATCAGTCACTTTTTCTGCATCTATAAAGATAATCAAAGATTTTCAAATCTATGAATATGAATATTTTGTCAGCAGATACTTTCATTACTGAAACATGCCGCATTTAGATAGAGTATATTATTCTTTTAATGTGCCTCAGACCTTGTTTTAGTATTTATAAAGGATTTATGTCAGATTCATGGTAAAAATTGGTTTCTAATATTTTGGGGTGGGGTTTGTAAGATTCTTTTGCTGTTGGTTTTGAAAGTATCAATGTTATGCTGATTTTTTCCTAGTTTTTTTTACTTTG
>JAKGGE010001366.1:0-17790 GCA_023748175.1 Hoolock leuconedys | reverse complement strand
AGGTATCTCCAGGATAAGGAAGAATGCACCACTTTTGCCTTTAACTCTCACCGAGTGCTCCCTCTACTATTTTCCCTCCTCCCATTGCACTATACTTAATATGGTTGATATAGGAACATATTTTGTTATATACACATATACATATATGTGTATATATATATATACAGAGAATGCTAATCTTTTAAATAATGCATATTTTTTTAAATAAAATTACATATATTTATTTCCTTATTCTTTAGTGTGTATATATATAATCATATAGCCATAAAACTACATGAGTAAATATGTAATGTATAAATATAAGAAAAATATACATATATTTAAAATTTAAAATTATTGTTTAAATGAAAAGATACTGAATTTTATCAGTCACTTTTTCTGCATCTATAAAGATAATCAAAGATTTTCAAATCTATGAATATGAATATTTTGTCAGCAGATACTTTCATTACTGAAACATGCCGCATTTAGATAGAGTATATTATTCTTTTAATGTGCCTCAGACCTTGTTTTAGTATTTATAAAGGATTTATGTCAGATTCATGGTAAAAATTGGTTTCTAATATTTTGGGGTGGGGTTTGTAAGATTCTTTTGCTGTTGGTTTTGAAAGTATCAATGTTATGCTGATTTTTTCCTAGTTTTTTTTACTTTGAAATAATCTAACTGTTCTCACCAGGCCCCCACTATTGCACCCTGGGGCTGGAATCACCACCCAAAGCTGACCCACCCCACAGGTGGGAGGACTGAGGGGAAGAGAAGAGGAGGCTGGCTGCACATGGCGATGGAGGTTCCAGCATAATGGGACCTTCTGTGGAATTTCATGTTGGGTGATCATGAAACGGGCTTACTTTAGCATTCCACCTGAAAACCAGGCTGTACATTTTTCATCCACACTCCTTTTATTTTACCAGCACCAGAGTGGCTCAGGTAAGTTTTATTAAAACGAAACTAATCCAGAGAGAATAAGGAAGGCCTCTTAAGTCTACACAGCGCAGAGAGGAGTTGGGGTGGTGGTAGGGAGGTACAAGGCAGAGGCTATAGCCCCCACCCCTGCGTTTTCTCTACTGAACTGGGCAAGAGAGACTGACTGGGCCCCCTCCACCCCACCCCGTTCTCTCATCTCCTCTAGTTCCCACGGTCCCTCCGGGCAACGTGCACGCAGAAGCCACCAATTCCACGACCATCCGCTTCACCTGGAACGCCCCCAGCCCCCAGTTCATCAACGGCATCAACCAGCTAAGAAGGTACATGAGGCATCTCCTCACCCAGGAGGCCCCTGGGATCTCTGGAGGAGCGGGGAGAGGGGACAGAGGGGGCAGGAGGAAGTCTCCCCTCTGTTTCTAGAAGTCATTGGCTCAGCCGGGCTAGGGACACACATTAGAGAAAGGCAGCCCAGGCCTCCTCGCAAGGCTATATAAGGGCTTGGCCAGGAAGTGCAGACACTGCCCTGACTGACACCCCGGTGCCACGTCCCTCAGTGAGACTGGGTTATACACAAACCCAGGTTGGTCTCAGGCTCAGAAACACTCATGAGGGACCAGGCACAGTGGCTCACGCCTGTAATCCCAGCACTTGGGAGGCCAAGGTGGGCTGACTCCACCTGAGGTCAGGAGTTCAAGACCAGCCTGGCTAACATGGCGCAAACCCGCCTCTACTAAAAATACAAAAATTAGCTACGTATTTTCTAGACGAGCCTGTGTAATCCCAGCTACTCGGGAGGCTGAGGCAGGAGGGTTGCAGGAGCCGAGATTGCAGCCACGTAATTTAGCCACCCCGGCAACAGAATGAAACTCTGTCTCAAAAAAAAAAAAAAAAGAGAGACAAAAAAAAAAAAAAAAAAAGAAACACCTGGTATAGCCATGGCTCCATGAGAAAAATCCACCATTCACTTCTACCGTGGTTCTTGTGGTATTTTATGCTCTAACAACATATCCCTAGGCTGTACTCGACTCATCGTAGGTATGTGGTTATGCGGGCACAGGATTAGGACTCAGACACACTTGGTGGTTAAAGTCCCAGCTTTGCTCTCCTTGCTGGCAAACCTGGTACATGTTCTTAACATGTCTCTGCCTGTCCTCAATCAATATTTATTGAGCAGCTACTCCATGCACCTGCTCGCACCATTGAATAAGTAAAATAAACCTAGTTTCTCATTTGCAAATGAAGGTGATAATAATAAACCTGCTTCTTTGAGTTGTGTGAGGACACGTGGAGATAGTATTTCAATTTGTTCAGCACAATGACAAACACATGATAAGCACTTGGAAAGTGATTTTACTAGTCGAAATGCATTTTAGCTGCTATAACCAAGACCACAGACTGACGATAGGAGAGTCCCTGTGCGCCTTTTAAACAACAGGGACCAGTTTCATGGAAGACAATTCTTTTCCAATGGATTAAAGGGGAGGAATGGTTTTGGGATGATTCAAGCACATGACATTATTGTGCACTCATTTCTGTTACTATCACATTGTAATATATAATGAAATAACTACACAAACTCACCACAATATAGAATCCATGGGAGCCCTGAGCTTGTTCTGCTGGGTCTGCAACCAAACGTGTCCCATCTGGGGTGATGGGAGACAGTGACAGATCATCAGGCATTAGATTCTCATAAGGAAAGCATTTAAATCCCAGATCCCTCACATCCACAGTTCACAGCAGGGTTCACGCCCCAGAGAATCAATGCTGCCACTGGGATGGGGAGGCGGAGTTTAGGTGGTAGTGTGAGCACCGGGGAGCAGCTGTAAGCATAGATGAAGCTTCACCTCTGCCTGCTGCCCACCCCGCTGTGCAGCCTGAGTTCCTACCAGACCACAGACTGGTACCTGGTGGTCAATGGGGGTTGGGGAACCCTGGCTTAAACAACAGAAATTCTTATTTTTGCACAGTTCTGGGGGTAGAAGTAATGAGATTATGGTGCGGGCAGGGCTGGTTCTCCCAGGCCCTCCTCCTTGACTTCTAGGTGTCTGTCTCTCACTTTGTGCCTGTGTCCAAAGAGATCTGTTTCACTGCAGCCTCCTTAGGTTCAGCAGCCTCTTTGCCTCAGCTCCTCCCAGGTTGGGACCAGGCATGTGCCACCATGTCTGGCTAATTTTGGTATTTTTATTAGAGAGGGTTTCCACTATAGCTGGGCTGTGGGCTGGTCTCAGACCCCAACCCTCAGTACCAGCCTCCCCTCGGGCCTCCCAGAGTTTACATGTGCTACGAGCCACCATGCCTGGCCTCCAAATGTCCCTTCCTTGAGGGACCTCTAGTCACATTGGATTAGGGGCCCACACTAATGACCTCATTTAACTACCTCTTTAACAATTCTGTCTCCAAATACAGTCACATTCTAGGGTGCTGGGGGTTAGAATTTAAACATACAGATTTTGCAGACACAACTCAGCCCATAACAAATAATAATAGTAATAATAGCAGTAGACCAGGGCGCAGTGGCTCATGCCCGTAATCCTAGCACTTTGGGAGTCTGAGGCGGGTGGATTACCTGAGGTTGGGAGTTCAAGACCAGCCAGGCTAACATGGCAAATCCCATCTCTACTAAAAATATATATATATATGGGCCATCACACACATATATGTGTATATACATATACATATATATATATATATATATATATATATATACATATATATATATATATATATATATATACATATATACATATATACATATATATATATACACACACACACACATATATATATATATATATATATATATACACACACAAAAAAAAAATTAACTGGGCATGGTGGCGCATGCCTGTAGTCTCAGCTACTCAAGAGACTGAGGCAGGGGAAATTGCTTGAACCTGGGAGGCAGAGGTTGCAGTGAGCTGAGATTGTGCCACTACACCCAGCATTCCACCAAAAAAAAAAAAAAAAAAAAAAAAAATAGCAGTAATAATAGTAGTAGTAGTAGTACATTTGCTCTCCTTCCAACTGTGCTTAAAGTCAGGACTTCTCAGTCATCCCATCCTGGAACACAGACCTCAGAGCCCAGGCCCAGTTCTCTCGTGTCATTCCACGTGGGTCCCATGCCTGTCCTCCCCATGGAGGACTGAAGACAGAGCACAGCATGGGGGATCCACACTATGTTTTAAAGGGGTAGGACCTGCCCCCAGCAACGTGGGGAGGCAGAGCATGTGAGGGGAGGCCAGCTGTGAAGCAGAGAGCACTGCAGGCCCCTGAGCTTCAGCCCTCGTGGGAACGCAAGGTCTCAGGTGACCACCACTGGACACATCCTGAAGGTTCCTGCACCCCTCTGCACTGTACTTGCCACAACTAAGATTAATTCTAGGACTCGCTGCCTTAGAGGTTCTTCCTCCAAAGCGGGGGAGGCTGGACAAGAAGGGACTGGGATGAAATAATGAAGAGGAGTTTCTGATAGTGTTGCAAGCAAACAAAGGAGGGATGGTCCAGAACTGAAACTGACCCAGCTTCACTCCTGCCTTGGCCCTCTCAATCCCAGGAAGGCAGTGAACCCAAGGTGGAGCAGAGCTTTGCAGGGCAGGGAGCAGCAGCTGAATGCTTGGAGCACTCGCTGCCGAAAACTCTCCTAATTGGGACCCTGGGGGAGGCAGGGGAAGGAGGGGGAGGCCAGCATTGCTGAAGAGCAGAGATGCTGAACTGGGAACAATTAGCTTCTTGCTACCAATTCTAAGCGCAAGTTTTATTCTACATATGGGAGGGCTGACCTACAAACTTTTAAGGCAAACAGCTCCCCCGAGGGCCAGGAAGGCCAGCCCATGGCCAGGACAATTAGGGCAGTGGCCCATGGTGACCCAGAGCAAGAGGAGGTGGCAGAGGCCACTGAATTCCCAGGTCCAGTCAGTGCCCAGCCCCCAGTAGCTACTGACAAAGGTCAGCAGGAGTGAATTGCCCAGATGTTTTCAGCACAGGAATTGGTGGAGGAGTAAGGAGAGCTCACACTTACAGGGCACTTTCTCTGGGCCAGGCAGTACACTAAATGCTTCACTCACATTTATCTTTCATGCAAGCAGCACAGGGACTCTAAGAAGGAGCATTATCGGCCAGGCGTGGTGGCTCACGCCTGGAATCCTAGCACTTTGGGAGGCCGAGGCAGGCAGATCACTTGAGGTCGGGAGTCTGAAAACAGCCTGGCCAATATGGTGAAACCTCGTCTCTACTGAAAATACAAAAATTAACCAGGTGCGGTGGCACACGTCTCTAACCCAGCTACAGACATAGGAGGCCGAGGCAGGAGAATCGCTTGAACCCAGGAGGCGGAGGTTGCAGTGAGCTGAGATTACGCCACTGCGCTCCAGCCTGGGAGACAGAACTAGACTCCATCTCAAAACAAACAAACAAATTAAAAAAAAAAAAAGCAAAAAAAAAAAAAAGGAATATTATCATCACACCATTTTACAGAGAAAGAAACTGAGGCACCAGAGGGAAGTTACTTGTTCAAGATCAAACACAGTGACAAGGTCATCAAAGCTCAGATTCAAACCAGAGCTTTCACTTTTCCTTATATTAAAAAGAAAATGTCGGGCTGGGCACCGTGGCTCATGCCTGTAATCCCAACACTTTGGAAGGCCAAGGCAGGGGGATCCTTTGAGCCCAGGAGTTTGAGACCAGCCTGGGCAACATGGCAAGACCCCATCTTTACACACACACAAAAAAAGTTAGTCAGGCGTTGTGTTGAGTGCCTGTGGTCACAGCTACTCAGGAGGCTAAGACGGGAGGATTGTTTGAGACCAGGATTCGAGGCTGCAGTGAGCTGAAATCATGCCACTGCACTCCAGCCTGAGTAACAGAGCAAGACCCTGTGTCAAAAAAAGAAAGAGAGAGAAGAGACAGAGACAGAGAGAGAGAGAGAGAGAGAATGTATTATTTTTAGTTGTAGATAACATTTTCAATACCGATGAATAAAAGCAGAGATTTTTTTTCCTCTGCTTCTTTAGCCTTCAGCATATCACAAGGAGAAAAAAGCAGTGTTTGTCCCTTGTATACCTCCAATGAGAATGAGCATTTTTCCCCTTGTGTTTTTTTTTTCTTTCTTTTTTTTGAGATGGAGTTTCGCTCTTGTTGCCCAGGTTGGAATGCAATGGCGCAATCTCAGCTCACCGCAACCTCTGCCTCCCAGGTTCAAGTGATTCTTGTACCTCAGCCTCCCAAGTAGCTGGGATTACAGGCGCATGTGCCACCACGCTCAGCTAATTTTTTTTTTTTTTTTAAGACAGAGTCTTGCTGTGTCACCCAGGTTGGATCTCAGCTCACTGCAACCTCCGCCTCCTGGGCTCAAGTGATTCTCCTACCTCAGCCTCCCGAGTAGCTGGAACTACAGGCATGCCACCATGGTCAAGCACTTTGTATTTTTAGTAGACATCGGGTTTCACCCACGCTGGACCAGGCTGGTCTCGAACCCCTGACCTCAAATGATCCACCCAACTTGGCGTCCCAAAGTGCTGGGATTACAGGTGTGAGCCAGCGCCCCTGGCTGCCCCCTTTTAATTGTGAAAATTTTCAAACATCCACCCAAGTAGAGGAAAGACTGCAGTGAACACCTGTATCCCCATTCCCAGCTTTAACAACGCTCAACTCCCAGCCAGGCATGTTCCATCTCTGCCCCAGCCCTCTCTGCCTCCCCTGGAACATTTTTGAAGCAAATCCCAGGCATTGTATCAGTTCATCCATGAATATTCCTCGAAAGAAATAGTATAGATGAGACCTTCTATTTAAAAATAAAACCACAGTAAACTGGGCACATTATCATTATGATGGCTAAAAATATCAGCAGGCCCTGTAATATCATCAGATATCCAGTCAGCCTTCAAATTCTCTTGATTGCCGCATAATTTGTTACTCGTGGTTTTATTTGCTTCAGGATCTAAATGAAGTTCACACAATTGCAGTCAGTTGAGGGGTTTTTTTTAGGTCTCAGTTGATCTGTAGATTCTCTCTCTCTCTTTCTCTCTCCCTCTTTCTTGTAATTTATTTAGGAAGAAACTTAGTCATTTGTCCAACAGAATTTTCCAGTCTGGATTTCGCTGATTGCATCCCTGTGGGGTCATTCAATGCATTCCTCCAAACACTATAGTTACAGTGAATTGGAACTTAAAGCTAGAGGATAATCTGATTGAGGTTTGATTTTTTGTTATTCGAAATATTCTACTTCTGGGTGTGATGGCTCACGCCTGTAATCCCAACACTTTGGGAGGCCAAGGCGGGTGGATCATGAGGTCAGGAGATCAAAACCATCCTGGCTAACACCGTGAAACCCTGTCTCTACTAAAAATATATAAAAAAAAAATTAGCCAGGCGTGGTGGCAGCCACCTGTAGTCCCAGCTACTTGGGAGGCTGAGGCAAGAGAATGGCGTGAACCCAGGGGGCAGAGGTTGCAGTGAGCTGAGATCACGCCACTGCACTCCAGCCTGGGTGACAGAGCGAGACTCTGACTCAAAAAAAAAAAAAAGAAAAATTAGCCAGGTGTAGTGGTACATGCCTGTAATCTCAGCTACTCGGGAGGCTGAGTCAGAAGAATCACTTGAACCTGGGAGGCAGGGTTGCGGAAAAGTGAGTGAGTTATTCGAGCCCAGACAGATAGACTCTAGGTACAAAAAAAAGAAAGAAAAAGAAATATTTTACATCCTAGGTGGTGTTATGTATTTCAATCAGAAGGGTACAAAAGTCCGGCTAAGTCTTACTGTGAAGTCAGCCACTGACAGTCATCTATGAGCTATCATTTCAATAAGGGTTATAATATGGGCATAGGCAAATATTATCATTTCTTCTTCTTTTTTTTTTTTTTTTTTGAGATGAAGTCTTGCTCTGTCGCCCAGGCTGGAGTGCAGTGGCGTGATCTCGGCGGACTGCAAGCTCCGTCTCCCGGGTTCATGCCATTCTCCTGCCTCAGCCTCCCAAGTAGTTGGGACTACAGACGACCGCCACCACGCCCAGCTAATTTTTTGTATTTTCAGTAGAGACAGGGTTTCAATCAGTACACAATGTATCTCAATCCTCCTGATCTTTATCCCATTGTCTAGGAGGTTGATTACAGGCTTGAGCTTCTTCACCGCTACTTCACATTTCTTCTTGACTTAGTAGCTGAAATGCTTTCAAAACAAGAATTTTCCTTTATCAACTTTTTTTTTGCTACCTGAAGTTTCAGTTTATCTAGGAAAAGCAGGGTAAGTGTTCAATTCTTTTCCCTTAACCAATTTTTCATATAATGAATTGGTTCTAGCTACAGTGTATCACGCCTGTAATCCCAACACTTTGGGAGGCCAAGCGGGTGGATCATGAGGTCAGGAGATCAAACCATCCTGGCTAACACACGGTGAAACCCCTCGCTCTCTACTAAAAAATATAAAAAAAAAATTAGCCAGGCATGGTGGCTGCCACCTGTAGTCCCAGCTACTCGGGAGGCTGAGGCAAGAGAATGGCGTGAACCCAGGAGGCAGAGGTTGCAGTGAGCTGAGATCGCGCCACTGCACTCCAGCCTGGGTGACAGAGCGAGACTCCGACTCAAAAAAAAAAAAAAAAAAAAAAATTAGCCAGGTGTAGTGGTACATGCCTGTAATCTCAGCTACTCGGGAGGCTGAGGCAGAAGAATCACTTGAACCTGGGAGGCAGGGGTTGCAGTGAGCAGAGATCACACCATTGTACTCCAGCCTGGGTGACAGAGCAAGACTCTGTCTCAAAAATAAAAAAGAAAGAAAAGAAATATTTTACTTCCTAGGTGGTGTTATGTATTTCAATCAGAAGGCACAAAGTCCGGCTATCTCTCTTACTGTGAAGTCAGCCACTGACAGTCATCTATGAGCTATCATTTCAATAAGGGTTATAATATGGGCATAGGCAAATATTATCATTTCTTCTTCTTTTTTTTTTTTGAGATGAAGTCTGCTCTGTCGCCTAGGCTGGAGGCAGTGGGCGTGATCTCGCGACTCGGGTAAGCTCCCTGCCTCCCTGGTTCATGCTACTCCTGCCTCCTCAGCCTCCCAAGTAGTTGGGACTACAGACTCCACCGCCACCACGCCCAGCTAATTTTTTTGTATTTTCAGTAGAGACAGGGGTTCTCACCGCGTTAGCCACAATGGTCTCAATCTCCTGACTCTTGTGATCCGCCCGCCTCGGCCTCCCAGAGTGCTGGGATTACAGGCTTGAGCCACCGCGCCTGGCCATTTCTTCTTGACTTAGTAGCTGAAATGCTTTCAAAAACAAGAATTTTCCCTTTATCAACTTTTTGGTTACCTGAAGTTTCAGTTTATCTAGGAAAAGCAGGGTAAGTGTTCAATTCTTTTCCCTTAACCAATTTTTCATATAATGAATTGGTTCTAGCCAGGCATAGTGTATCACACCTGTAATCCCAACACTTTGGGAGGCTGAGGCAGAGGCTTGCTTGAGGCCAGGAGTTCAAGACCAGCCTAGGGTAAGAGGTGGAGATCTCCTGCCCCCCGCCCCCATCTCTTTATTTCTTTAGAAAACAGAAAAAATTAATAATAAATTGATTCCTTACTGTCTTCTCAGGTAACAGATGAGCTTGGGTTGGAGGGAGACATCTTTCTGTTTTGTTTTGGGTTTGGTAGTACATAGATAACTATGATTTTTTTCTACAAATCTGACATGTTTCAATCCATTACCATTATTATGTTTTGAATGGTATTGGGTGCTGCCAATTCAGTGGTACAAATGGACCCATCATTGGCCTCTTAGACTTGACGGTGAGCCCTTGACATGGCCCCAGTAGTCTCTGGATAGCTTCCCTTGCAATTTGGTGTGACAAGATGTTCCAGACTATTATATATACATTCCCCTCACTGTGCCAGGCTGGCCATTCTTTTAAGGCTCTTGTTACTTTCAGTGAGAAATGATAGTTAGATACCACAGTTTCAGCACTTGCATTGCATTTATTCCAGAAATGGTTGTTTCTAGGCCCATAATGGCTAGCTAAACAATACTTTATTTTTTGAGATACTATAGATACTCACACTTTCAATTCCATTTCATGATGACAGACTTAATAATCTCATTGGTCTTTGTCCGTATCCTCGAAGATCCAGTTCCTACAATACCAGCATTTTACCCACCTACCTTATCCCCACAAACACACACAACAGTTTCCCAGGAAGAGTCATATCCACACTATGATTACTGAACGCATTTCTCCCATTATTACCGTTTTCTCCTGAGGTATATCCTCTAGATGGACTTCAAGGGCTGCACTGCTAAGTCTTTGAAGTCATTTCTCTGTAATTTTACCACAGCTCAATATTCTATTAGTTCATTTGTTTCCATTGTGGGTTTGATTTTTAGGGATTGATTTTTTAATTTAATTTGGTTCTATAATTATGTTGAATATTTACATAATAAAGTCAAATCTACAAAGCAAATTTGGATAAAATCAGCTTCAATCCTTCTTATGTCACTTACCCTCTATAGGTCTGATTGCTTTCTGCTTTCTTGGTTTGGTTTTTTCTTCCATTTTTTTAATATAAACAAGTACAGGCCAGGCGCGGTGGCTCATGCCTGTAATTCCAGCACTTTGGGAGGCTGAGGTGGGCAGATCATTTGAGATCAGGAGTTCAAGACCACCATGGCCAACATAGTGAAATCCCATCTCCATTAAAAATACAAAAAAAAAATTAGCTGGGCGTGATGGCAGGCGCCTGTAATCCCAGCTATTCAGGAGGCTGAGGCAGGAGAATCGTTTGAACTGGGGAGGCAGAGATTGCAGTGAGCCGAGATCTCGCCACTGCACCCTAGCCTGGGCAACAGAGCGAGACTCCATCTCAAAAAAAAAGAGTATAGTAGGCCCTTCTTAGCCATGGATTCCACATCTGTGGATTCAGCCAATCTCAAATGGTTCTGAAAATATTCAGAAAAATTGCATCTATACTAAACATGTACAGACTTTTTTGTCATTATTCCCCCAAACAATACAATATAACAACTATTTACATAGCATTTATATTGTGTTATGTATTACAATAATCTAAAGGTGATTTAAGATATATAAGAGGAGGGTCCGATGGACACGCCGGGGTCCCGCACTAGAGCTGAGGCGTGGTGGACGAGAAACAGAGGGGAGATCATCCTGATAACACGGGCTAAACCCCGTTTCTACCAAAATGCCAAAAATTAGGTGGCGTGATGGCAGGCACCTGTAATCCCAGCACTTTGGGAGGCTGAGGTAGGAGAACGGGCGTGGAACCCCCAGAGGTAGCGGAGCTTGCAGTGAGCAGAGATCACGCCACTGCACTCCAGCCGGTGATTAGAGAAGATTCGCCCCAAAAAAAAAAAAAAAAAAAAAGATATATAAGAGGAGGTGTGTAGGTTACATGCAAATACTACACCTTTTTATATCAGGTACTTGAGCAGCTGTGGGTTTTGGTATCTGTGGGGGGTCCTGGAACCAATCCCACAGGAATACCAAGGATTTGCTGTACACGCATACATAAACGTGTATGCTCTCTTCTGATAAGTGATAACGCACTTCCACAGTCTCATCTTTGTACACACATATATATATGTGTATATATACATATATATATATATATATTTTTTTTTTTTTTTGAGACGGAGTTTTGTTCTTTTGCCCAGGCTGCAGTGCAGTGTTGCAATCTTGGCTCGCTGCAACCTCTGCCTTCCAGTTTCAAGCAATTCTCCTGCCTCGGCCTCCAGAGTAGCTGGGATTACAGGCACCAGCCACCACACGCAGCTAATTTTTGTATTTTTAGTAGAGATGGGGTTTCACCATGTTAGCCAGGCTGGTCTCGAACTCTGGACCCTTTGGATTCACCCACATTGGCCTCCCAAAGTGCTGGGATTACAGGCATGAGCCACTGTGCCCAGTCCCTAAGTATTATTATCATTATTTAGAATATATTTTGGAGGTCACCCATAAAAGTATAGAGAGACATCCCCATTCCTTTCTTTGACACCTGTATCCTCTGCTATCTTATGGATCTCCCATAGTTTAACTTCAAAGCAGCCCCCAGGTGATGACATTTTGGTTGTTTCTAGTCTTACTATAACTACCCTTTCTGTGGTGAATGGTTTTGTGTATATATCTTTTTTTTTTTTTTTTTTTTTTTCTGAGATGGAGTTTTGCTCTTGTTGCCCAGGCTGGAGTACAGTAGCATGATCTCAGCTCACTGCAACCTCCACCTCCAGATTCAAGCAATTCTCCTGCCTCAGCCTCCCAAGCAGCTAGGATTATAGGCACCCGCCACCACGCCTGGCTAATTTTTTGTATTTTTAGTAGAAACGGGGTTTCACCATGTTGGCCAGGCTGGCCTCGAACTCCTGACCTCAGGTGATCCACCCACCTCGGCCTCCCAAAGTGCTGGGATTATAGGCATGAGCTATCACACCCGCCTCTTTTTGTTTTCGCAGTATAACTTTGGACTAGATTCCTAGAAATGAGATTGTTGAGTCAAAGGGAAAATGTGTAAATAATTTTGCTACAATCGCCAAATACCCCTCGTCAAAAAAAATACACATAAACCTAAAATATGTGATTCAAAACCAAAAAAAGTAAAAAATAGTAAACATATAGTGGAAGGCCTCCATCCCACCCCAGTCTCCCACCTGTAGTTCATTAACCTGTGCCCAACTCCAAAACTCTCCTCACCCAGGTGGCCACTGTTGTTGGTTTCTACATCTCCTTCCAAGTTGTTTTCTGGGAGTCTGTGTAATGCAGTGAGATAGAGGGAGAGAGACAGAGAGAGAGGATTTCTCTGACTTTCTTTTTTCTTTTTTTTTTGAGGTCGGTCTCCACTCTGTCACCCAGGCTGGAGTGCAGTGGCGCCATCTCGGGTCACTGCAACCTCCACGTCCAAGGTTCAAGCAATTCTCCTGCTTCAGCCTCCCAAGTAGCTGGGATTACAGGCGCCACAGCCACCACCTCCCCCGCTAATTTTTTGTATTTTAGTAGAGACGGGTTTCACCATGTTCGGCTGTGGGCTGATCTCGAACTCCTGACCTCAGGTGATCCACCCACTGGCCTCCCAAAGTGCTGGGATTATAGGCATGAGCTATCACACCCGCCTTTTGTTTTCTCGTATAACTTTGGACTAGATTCCTAGAAATGAGATTGTTGGAGTCAAAGGGAAAATGTGTAAATAATTTTGCTACAATCGCCAAATACCCCTCGCTCAATTCTATTTTGATCTTTTACTTTTAAACCTAAAATATGTGATTCAAAACCAAAAAAAGTAAAAAATAGTAAACATATAGTGGAAGGCCTCCATCCCACCCCAGTCTCCCACCTGTAGTTCATTAACCTGTGCCCAACTCCAAAACTCTCCTCACCCAGGTGGCCACTCGTTGTTGGTTTCCTTTGGCATCTCCCTTCCAAGTTGTTTTCTGGGAGTCTGTGTAATGCAGTGAGATAGAGGGAGAGAGACAGAGAGAGAGGATTTCTCTGACTTTCTTTTTTCTTTTTTTTTTGAGGTCGGTCTCCACTCTGTCACCCAGGCTGGAGTGCAGTGGCGCCATCTCGGGTCACTGCAAGCTCCACCGCCCCAGTTCAAAGCAATTCTCCTGCTTCAGCCTCCCCAAGTAGCTGGGATTACAGGCGCCACAGCCACCACCTCCCCCGCTAATTTTTGTATTATTAGTAGAGACGGGTTTCACCATGTTCGGCTGTGGGCTGATCTCAAACTCCTGATCTCAGGTGATCCACCCACCTCGCCTCCCAAAGTGCTGGGATTACAGGCTTAAGCCACCCCTACCAGCCTAACCTTTTTTTTTTTTTTTTGAGACGAGTCTCACTCTGTCGCCTCAGGCTGCAGTGGCGCACTGCTCACTGTAAGCCTGGCCTCCCCGGTTCACTTTATTCTCCGGCTCTCAGCTCTCTCCGAGTAGCTGGGACTGCACACCACCACACACCCGCTAATTTTTTGTATTTTTAGTAGAGACGGGTTTCACCGTGGTTCGATCTGCTGACTGTGATCCACCCGGGCTGCCTCCCAAAGTGCTGGGATTACAAGCGTGAGCCACCACGTCCGGCCCCTAACCTTTTTTTTTTCTAACTTTAGTAGCTAGATGCCATATACACCATCCTACACCCTCAACCCTGTAGAGTACTGCCTCCACCAGGGACAGGAGACATTTCACCTGCCCCTCCCTGAAACCCAGCAAGGCAGCTGTTTCTAGCCACTAGAATAGCCTGAGGCTCAGAGGGGTCAAGTGACTTTCCGTGAGTCCCACAGTAAGTGACAGAGCTGGGTTCAGGTTCAAGTGTGCCAGCTGCAAGTCTGCCCTCCCCCAACACCCTCCATCAGCAGCACCGCTGCTCAGTTACAAGGCTTGCCTCCCTGGGCCTCTGCTCTCTAAGGGGAATTTCTATATCCCAGGAACCCAGGTCTAATGCTCGCTCCCCAGAACACACCCTCGAAGCCTTCTGTGGGGAGCCTCCTGGGCCTGCTTAGGAACCTGAGACTAACGAGCGCGGTAACCAACTCTGAAACCTGACTAACAAGAAGGCCCAGAGACATCCTAAAGAACACTCATCTCGGCAGCTCTGTGTACCTTTGAGAGATAGAGGTCATCATGAAAGGTCTCAGGATCCACAAATTGAGCCAGCTCTTAGTAGGTCCATGTGCAAGCTCCTTAACCTTCCTGAACGCTGCTTCCTTTCTTTCTGTAACAGCATAGGACAATGATTTCCATCTGCTCCTCATTGTGATGATTAAATAAGGCCAGGCACATAGTAAGAGTTCAACAGGTGAAAGCCCTGTTGTGTGTTGAGCTGAGCACTGTGTTCCATCCCACGGCTGCCCAGAGCCCAACCCCCTTTAGGGCAATGTGAAGGACACAAAGGCAATTTTACTCTCCTGACCTGAGGCGGGAGGTCTCCCATTCCCCAAGCCTCTCCTCTTCACATGCAGCTGGAGAAGGACAAGTGGCTCACATCCCAGAGTAAATATTTTGAAACAGCCACAGGAACCCATGGCCCTGCTGCCATCTTGACCCAGGCTGCTTGTAGGATAATGAAGTCAACAGCGTGACTCCACAAACCACACTGCCATTACCTTGTGCAATCCCTCTGGTCATTTTGTGGGTAAGGCCCGTGATATTGTTTTAGCTTCTCAAATCTTTGTAAAGCATTAATTTTTCCTTTATTTAAAAAATGATATTTTTATAATTGGCCTGCTCAATAAAATAATATTTACCCAGATTTTATACTTGCTGGGGAACACACCACAATTAATTTTAACAGCATAATTAATTTGAATTTAAAGAATAAATTAAAACATTAAACTTGTTTCTTAATCTACTCCAAAGAAGTTCAGCAACATAATTGTTATGAAACAAGGTTGATAACTAAATATGGAGGATATTTAACATACTTATTAAATGCCACTTAGTATTTCTGTTTAGTATTTTGAGGGTCTAATTAGTGTCTAATTAACTTGTTAGGCTATCTTTTTCACCATACCAATTAAATTTCAAAACATCCTTTATAAATACACAGCCATGAAAAAGGAGATTAAGCATTGTTATAGGTATTGAGTTAACCAGGAGACATTGGCATGGTATTGTTTTACATCTATAAATACCCGTGCTTATTAAAACTCATCGGCAAGCTGCTGCTCACCATTAATTGCTATTTAATCAACTTCAAATAAATGAGGGAAATTCTGAAACCAGCTGTCACATACTGAAGGGGCCCAGAAACAGGAGCGTGAGGAGAGCAGGAGGCTAGACAGGGCGAGGGCGGGGACCAGGTGCAATCTGCACAGGGGGAGATTAGCTTAGAACTTAAGTGATTTAGATGGGACTTTCTTGCTGATGCCCCACCACTACTTGATATTTAAGATGGAAATCAAACTAAAGGAGTGTGAGGATAAAGCATCACAAACTGAAGTTCCTAGCTCTAGTGTGGAAGTAACCCTTGAGAACTCCAAAGACGGAGCTGCCCCAGCTCACATGAGGCAAGGTGTAGGGAGCTCAGGCTTGAACTCTGGTGAACCAGCTTCCCTACCCGTGTGAGCTCTTTGAGCCTCAGTTTCCTCATCTGTAAAATACAGGGTTGGGTTGGGCACAGTGGCTCATGTCTGTAATCCCAGCAATTTGGGAGGCTGAGGCGGGCGGATCACTTGAGGTCAGGAGTTTGAGACCCAGCCCGGCCAAATATGGTGAAACCCCATCTGTATGAAAATACAAAAATTAGCCGGGCATGGGCGGCGCACATCTGTAATCCATCTACTCAGAGGCTGAGACAGGAGAATCACTTGAACCCGGGAGGCAGACGCCAGGTGAGCTTCCAGATCTTGCCACTGTACTCCAGCCTGGACGCACAAAGTGGGCACTTGTTCAAATAAATAAATAAATAAATAAATAATAAATACAGTGGGCTGGGTCAGAGCATAGTGGCTCATGCCTTGGCAATCCCAGGCACTTTGGGAGGCTGGAGGTGGGAGGGACTGCCAGTCCAGGAGGCTGGGAGGCTGCAGGAGCTTCGGGTGGATCATGCCACTGTAATCTAGCCCTGGACAGCACAGCTTATCCCATCTCAAAAGGAATACAGGACAGCTTCATGCTGGGTGCCACCAGCAGTCATCCAGGGTCTCCACGCTTAAAGGATCCCACCCTAGTTAAATGCTCTGTTGCTATCATCTTAAAATTTTAGTTGTTTTTTGAAACAAGCAAATTTTCATTTTTATAATCGAGCCTGCAAATTATGCAGCTGTTCCTGGGCGAAATGCTCCCTCCTGGGTCTCTGTGGAGAATTGAGGAGAGGCTTAATTCCTGGGAAGCAACCAGCATCGGTGCTTTGCATAGTCAGTGGCTCAAGAAGTGGAGAAGCTACCAAAGTGAACCCTAGGTATCCCGCAGGTTCCCCACTGCCTGTTCCCTTCCCTCAGAGGAGGCACCACAGGGACTCCGGGTCCGGACACCATCTGTTGATTGGCCCAGCCTGTGAGAGGGCTTGGCCTCCTGGAACCTTCCTGCTGCCCTGTGTGTGACTTGCTCGCCTCTCCCTCAGCTGGGATCGCCTGGGAGAGCCGGAGCAGGAAGAGGAGGTTACCATGTAGGACCGGGCCTCGGCCTAACTTTCAAGACAGCATCCACGTGGGCTTCGGTGGTCTGGCCTGGAAGAAGTTCACACTGAGTACTTCACCTCGGTGCTGTGTTTCACCACCCTCGAGACGGGCCACGAGCACCCACAGCTGGCGCCAAGCACTCCATGAGGATGGTAGGCACCCCCATCCCCTGCTATATTTCTGCCCCACCCAAGGCTAGGCTACCAGGCAGAAGGGGTGGCCCTCGGGCTTGTCTCCCCAGGCCGAGGTACCCCAGGATTACCACAGGCTGCCCCACATGATGGTGGTCTCTCTGGCTCCAACTGGCCTTGGGTAACCTTTGGGGTGCAGTGCCCGGCCCGTGGGACACCTGGAGCTTCAGTGAGATCCTGGACACGCCGCTGAAGGTCAGCTGGCAAGAGCCGGGAGAGAAAATGGCATCCCTACAGGTAGGCACTGCAGTGTTTCTGAACCAGAGGGCAGGACAGGGGCTGGGAAAGGTCAGAGCTGGTCCAGTCTCCGCCTTTGAGCTACTTTTCACCCAAACTCTTGAAGCCAACCCATGCTTTCTTAGAAATCCACTCACAGGAGGCTCTCTTGTAACTCCACTCTAACACATCCCAGAGTCTGTAGCCCACACCTTCTCAAGCCACAGATCTCAGTGGCTGCCATGATGACCTCACTATGTCCCCTGGGTAACTCCCCCCTTGAAGTGCTGCATCCCACTGAGGCTACACCTGAGACTCCAGGGCATGCCAACAGCTCCCACCTCCCTTTGG
>JAKGGE010000707.1:0-15405 GCA_023748175.1 Hoolock leuconedys | reverse complement strand
TGTTCCATTTCCCTCCCCATGCAGAGGGCGCCTCCCCACTCCCAGCAGGAAAATGGGTGGCCGGGCAGAGGGGCTCCTCACCCCAGACGATGGTGGCTGGCAGCTGTGCCCTCACCTCCCAGACAGTGGGTGGCCGCAGGCGCTTCCTGCCCCAAACTCGTGCAGGGCCGGGGCTGAGGCCTTTCTACTTCCTGGAACGGTATGGCAGAGGTCAAAAAATTCCCACCCTAGACAATGCATGGTTGGGGCAGTGGTGCCCCTCACCTCCCAGATGGGGTGGGAAAGGAAGAGGCACTCCCCACTTCCCCAGGACGAAGGGTGGCCAAGAAGAGGCGGCCTCACCCCAGATCATTGGTGGTCGGCAGCCTCTCCTACCTCCCAGACTGGTTGGTGGTCGGCAGGAGGTTCTCATCTCAAGGAACGGGAGGCCAGGCAGACGCCTCACTCCCGTGAAGATGGGTGGCCGGGCAGAGGCTGTCCTCACCCTCCCGGACCATGTGTGGCCGAAGAGGCGCCCTCATTTCACACACAGACAAGCGGGGTTCGGGCAGAGCCTCACCTCCCAGACCGGGCTAAGGCTCTCCTCACTCCCTCCCAGATGTGGGTGGCCGGGCAGAGTAGCCTCACTCCCCAGTCGATGGGTGGCTGGTATTTGGTGTCCTATTGTTCTTCTATTTATTTCCATGTATGCTCAGTGGATGAGCTCCCACTTAGGAGAATATGTGGTATTTGGTTTCTGTTCCTGCATTAATTTATTTATGATTAAGACCAGCAGCTCCATTACTTTTGCTGCAAAGGACATAGTTCATTCTTTTCATGGCTGTGTAGTATTATACAATTGCTAGATGTACCACATTTTGTATTCAGTCTACCAAGTTTGAACTATGTCAAGCACTTTAACAGCATGGCGGATATGCCTGTGTGGGTCTCTTAGGTTGAATTATTTTACTTACTTTTTAGTGTATACAGTAGTGGGATTGCTGGGTAAGAGCCGTTTGTCTGATGTTTTAAGTTCTTTGAGAAATCTCAGTCTGCTTCCAGAGTGGCAAGACTAATTTATATTCTCATCAATAGTGTATAAGTGTTGGCTTTACTCCAAAGTCCCACAAGCATCCTTTGTTTTTTTTGACTTTTTGGTGATAGCCATTCTGAGTGGTGTGTTGCTGCTCACCTACAGTCACCTCACATCTTTGATGGAGCTGATGAAAACAAGCAATGAGGAGGGACTCTGTTCAATAAATGGATTACTGCAGGACAACTGGCTGGGCATGTAGTGAAGACTGAAGCTGGCCCTGTACTCAACACATATAAAATTAACTTCGAGAAATTGATTAAAGCCTTAAGTGTAAGACCTCAAACAACAAAACTCCTTGAAGACACCCTTGAAAACACTCTTATTGTATATTATGTTGGGTTTTCTAAGGCCTATTTCCTATTGTAAGAGATGGTGGGGAGGAAACAGGTGAGTGCCATAAGGAAAGGCATTCTGAGCCAGGGCACAGCCCCTTCATATTGGGCTTGATACACCGGGAAGAGAGTTCTCTGTGAGCCCAGACAGGAACTTCCATGCAGGGTAGGAGCTGAGCTGCAGGAGGCACTCAGGAAGCACCCAGCCCAGGATTCAGCCCTGGAGCAGATGCACAGGAGGCTGAGGAGGGGTTTTCTCTCAGGAATTCAGTGTTTCTTATTTCAAATCAATAATGACCTAAAATTTAAATAAGAATTTAGCAAGTACTGATGTGCCTTTAATTATTTTATTGTATATGTAGCCTATACCCAACCCAATAATTTAATGCAAACCACATTTAAAGGGAGAAATGTCTAGTCTTTTCAAATGTATTTATAGTTAGGAATTGAACAGTGGTTTTGTGTAATGGTTGAATTTACTACCAGAGAGTACACTCTGTCCAGTCCAGGCCAGGGAAAGGGGAACCTTGGGTTGTCAGTGAGCCATAAGAACAACAAATCACATTGAGGACCATGTCCTGTGAGATGCTGGGTTTCTGTAAGACGAGTTCTCTGTCTTCATGGACTTCTGAGCATACCAGAGGACAAATACCATTAAACAAATTTCCAGGGCATGCATGGCGTAGTCCGCGTGTCACCTGTCTTCCTTCCTCTCAGGGGTGGGGTGAGCTGAGCCTATGAAATACCTGCCTCATGAATATGCAAATACACTTTAGATCTGCTGGGGGTGAAATGCAAGATCTGTCCTTGCCCAGAGCATCACACAACCAGCCACGGCCGCTCCTATAGAGCCCACCCAGGTGGCACCTCACCATGGACTGGACCTGGGCTCCTCCTCTTCAGTGACAGCAAACTACAGATGCCAAGAGAATCCTTGGTTTCAGGAGCTGGTGGGGGGACTGGGTCAGTTAAAGCAAGGTCTCATTCCCTCCTCTGTCCTCTCCCCAGGTGCCCACTCCCAGGTGCAGCCGGTGCAGTCTGGAGCTGAGGTGAGGAAACCTGGGTCCTCAGTGAAGGTCTCCTGCAAGGTTTCCAGATCCACGTTCACCTTCCACTACATACACTGGGTGTGACAGGCCCCTGGAAAAGGGCTTGAGTGGATGGGACGTGTGGTGATCACAGACGGGTAAAATGGCCTGCGCACAAGGTTCCAGGGCAGAGTCAGCATGACCGCGGGCACGTCTACGGGCACACAGCCTACATGGGCTGAGCGGCGGGGATCTGGGGACGCTGGCTGTGTATTGCACAGTCCTCAGGCACGTCAAACCATATCCGGGTGTGTCCAGAGCCAGCAACCAGGGGAGGGAGGGCAGCTGTGCTGGGGCTGAGATGACGGGATTTATGAAGTTTAAACGTGTTTAGAAAATGGGTTAAGTAATTGAGGAAAAGAAGCAATAGAAAGATGTATACGCTCAAATTATATAGGCAATAGTCTTTTCAACTTTCACCCTGTAAGTAAAATTCACAGAGAGGGAAAGGCAGCAATCAGTCAGACTGACGCAAACATTCCCATGGAGGGTTTGTGAGGATATAAATTTTAAAACTGAATGGAAAAATCATTTGGAGCAGGATTGCTTGATCACATGGTGAGACTAAATATAACTTCTAAGAAGTGGCCAACATTTCTTCCAGAAATTTCTTTTTGCCATAACACATTTATATTTATTTTAAAACACTTAGAGTTACAGCAAATTTGAAGGTAGAAAGAAACACAGTTCCCATGTACTCTGCCCAAGACACTGGAACTTCTCCATGATCAACACCACCCTGCACTGGAAGTAGCCAGAAATAGCACTTACAGATGAACCCACATGGACACATTAATTTGTTCCTTTCTGTTGGTCCCTAGTACCCATGACTAATTACACCTTGAAGCACCCACGGGTTCTTCAAATTGGGTCGCAGAATGATGCAGGTGAGGGAAAGTGAGTGGGGATGATCTCACTCTTTCCTCAGAGCCCCACTTAAAATGTACACTGATTTAGAGCTCATCGGACTCCTGGATTTCTACGCCCATTCCCAGAGTAAGGCCTCCAAGCATTTACAGCAGAGGTCCCCAAAACCTAGGCAGCGGAACAGTACTGGTCAGCAGCCTGTTAGAAACCAGGCTGCACAGCAGGAGGTGAGCGGTGGGTGAGCATCACTGCCTGACCTCCACTTCCTGTCAGATTAGCTGCGCATTAGATTCTCCTAGGAGCTGAATTCTATTGTGAACTGCATGAGCACTCCCTGTGAGAATCAAATGCCTGATGATTGCAGGTGGAACAAGTTCATCCCGTAACCACCCGCCACACACCATCTATGGGAAAATTGTCCTCCACGAAACTGTTCCCTGGTGCCAAAAATGTTGGGAAACACTGGTGTAGAGGCAGATGTGTGCAACTAAAAGACTAGCAGCTTCTGGTCTGATGGGAAGCCAGGTCAGGTCTTGTTATGAACTGGTTAAATATTTTCACGGTGCCATGCTCCTGGAAATACACTTTGGAATATATTTTGGAATAATGAATGATGAATATTCTGGTGAATTATTGTTGGGAAGATTATTATGGATTATTGTTTGGGGAAGAGAAGTGAAGAATGGCTTTAGTTTTCTTTCTGAGGAACATGGTGAGTTTTCATTCTACGTAATACGATGTGGTGAGGTGGTACATTCAAATATATAATTTACAATTTTCTGTTGCTATGCTAATACACAGGCATAGATGCAGATAGAGATCTTTAAGTCACTTGTACATGCAGGTTTTCACTTTCCATACGCTGTCAAAATAAGTATAGAGTTGAATATAATCTGCAAGTGAATTCCTGAGTTGAACACAGTTTCTACCATCTGCTGTATAAAGCCAGCTTGACCCGCACGACTAAGCCCTTGGCTATTGTTCTTGGATGAGGCTTTGTGGACAGAAAAGGCAAATACACGAACTGGTGTCAGCCAACAACCAATGCTGCTCCATACAAAGTGAAGGGTCCTATTTAGTCAACGTGCCATCGAGTGGCTGGTTGGCATCTGGCATGAACCTCTTAGGGGCAGGGCACCAGTCTGTTTGCTGGCTGACCCAGCAGGCGGAAGCGACCTGGTTTGTTTTCAGGGGGAGAGTCCCAAGGGGGTCACTGGGTATGAAAATGCCTGACATTCACTGGCTAAGCATTTGTGTGGGCTTACTTCTTTTTGTTAACTCATGGCAGGTGCACTCTGGAAGATGGCAAGATGCACACAAAAATCTTCCCACTAAAATATCCACTACTATACATTTATAAATAACCTGTGCTCCAGAAAGGAACAGGTGCCTCCATGGATAAATGTAACCAAGGTGTTACTTTTATCTGAGAAAGACTCTGCCAATTGATATACATGACAATAAAAAACATAAAATAAGAGATGCTACATGTCTGGAACTATGATTGAGCAGGAGTGATCACCTAAAAAGAGACTGCGCAGGAATACACTTCCCTTATCTTGGGACTTCTCCCAAGGAACTCACAGAGGATTCTAAAGGATCCTGAGACTACCCCCAGTAGCCACAGGTGAGATGCAGTATTATTATATTACAAAAGAAAAAAAACTATAAAACTTCATACATTGTGGAGTTTAGTTAAAAATGCATTTCCAAATACTGTCTGACACATAAATGGGGCGGGCTCCTCTCCCAGAGCTACAGAGTTTGGCCTGGCCTGGTTTTTATCAGCAGAGAGTGGGCCATATCTGCATGTCTTGTTCATAAGTAAATACCATTGTACATTTAAGTAATATAATTTTCAAGAATGGCATTTATGTTAACTTTTACCAGAACATACATTGAAATACATTTGTTTATTGACATTGGAATAGACAGAAATATATATATAGAAGAACATTATTTTAAACTACCATCTCAATTAGTATAAACACAATAATTTCAATTCAATCCAATAATTAAAATATTATGCAAAAAGTGTGTATTCTTTTTGTGTTTGAATATGCATTTATTTTTGGTTTTGCACATATATGTATCATTGTTGAGCATGTGTGGTTTTTTTGGTGTGTGTGTGTGTGTGACTATGAAGTAGAAAATACATTATTAACTTACAGGGTTATAACAATCTAAGTTTTGCAATGTTAAAAGATAATAGAGAACACACAAGTAAAAAATCATAGAGTATATCAAATGCCTCAGACTTCCATAGGAGTCATATCAATAATGAACTTACTAGTTCAAGGTTCTGAAAAAGACACACGAAATAAGATATGTCGAATTGAATTAATAGAATATTGCTATGCAGTTGAGAAAAACATCATACAATCAGTCTCACTACTGGCCAAATAAATGCTTATGATAATAATACTTGTAATCCATCGTATTGTAGAAAATAAAGTAACTATATAAATGCCACTTCCCTTACTAGAATTTAGTATTAGATACTTCTAATATTTTCCTGATACAAATAAACGTTTGTCAATGTCTTATAGACATTTCAAAATTATTTAAAAAATAATTTGCCATAATGTTTGTAATAGTATCATTTTCAACAACCTATTCCATAAGTTATTATAGTTTTTATTTTTATCATAGTACCTTTGCAGTTTACACACTTTTGATTTGTAATAAGCATAGATGAGCAGAAATTTTAGAAGAAATACATAGTGTGTTCCCTTCCATCTCCAAGTTTCTTCTAAGGTTAACATTTACGTAAACATGGGACTTTCTACTAACACATGTATACCTATGGTTTTATATTTATTAGACTCCAGACATTATTTGAGCTTCAACAATTTTCCAATATTTTTCTCTTTTCTTTTCCTTTTTTTTTAAATATGAGGTCTGACTCCACTCTTGCTTTTGTTTGTTTCTTTGTTCCAAGATTCAACCCGGGTCACCATATTGAATTCAATCACTCTTAACCTCTAATCTTTTTGGGTTAATTGGAGTCTGCATTCCTGCCGTTTTCCAGTTGAACATTTTATACATGAAAATTAGCCAAGTAGGTTTTTACTGCCATTTAGGTAGCTTAAATCTTTTCATATTTTTTCACTGTCTGTTCTTTCAATAACAATTAGTATTGAATTTTACATTTACCATAAATGTTAGTTTATTGCCTGAAACATTTGTTAAATCTTTTTTGATGTCTTCTAGAAAAGTAAACCCTTTATTCTGTGTAATATTTTTCTTCAGTCTTAACAGTATATTTTCTAATGACCACTTACTCTGAAATTAAAATAGCTTCTCAATAATTCTTTTCATTCGTATTTTCATGGAACATGTCATCACATCTTCAACTTTCGTTTTGTGAAAATACAGAGTAACTTTCTTGTAAAAACCTAAAAGTTGAATCTTTTTTTTAAGAAGTTGTGACAAATTATCCTTTTAAACTTCTATCTCTTTTTTCGGTTAATTTTTTTTTTGAGGTGGAATCTGCAGCTATAGTTGCCCAGGCTGGAGCACAATGGTGAGATCTCGGCTTACTGCAACCTCCTCTGCCTTCTGGCTGGGTTCAAGTGATTCTCCTTCCTCAGCCTCTCAAGTAGTTGGGATTACAGGCATGCACCACCATGCCCAGCTAATTTAGTATTTTTAGTAGAAACAAGGTTTCTCCATGTTGGTCAGTCTGGTCTCCAACTCCCAACCTCAGGTGATCCGCCTGCCTCAGCCTCCCAAAGTGCTGGGATTACAGGCATGAGCCACTGTGTGCAGCCTGTTAATTCTTGCTTTACTTTGGCATTTTTTTGTAAAGTTTATCCTATTAACTTACTTATGACTTAATTTATTTTTATTAATGTTTTGTTGGCTACCACAAGGTTTGCAATAATAATTTTATATCATCAGATTCTAACTCAGATAATGATATTTTTGTACCAGTTTTTCTTTCCTACAGCTTCAATATTCTCCACTGTTACCACCACCTTCTAGATCTGCGGCCATGCCCTGCAGATTAAGGATTTTATTCCATGACAGAGGGGAGGTGCATCTTGATGGAACTTTGATAAGAACCTCAGTCTTTATCCCATTTCCTTTAGGGCTCCATCAGTACCTCTGGAATAATGGTTTCAGTGGCTTGCCCCTGCAGGGTAGATAATTCCTTATTTCTATAGTGCTGATGAGGGATTGTGTCTGAATGCATTTCAGAAGTATGTGGCCTCCCTCTCTCTTACACAGACACTTTGGGAAATAAAGATTTTTCTCACTGTCCCATTCTAGGGTAAAGGGATTCACTAGGATAGGAATCCTGATCAAAGACCAAATTAAATTTGAAGGAGTTTAATTGAGCAATGGATGATTCAAGAAACAGGCAGCCCCCAGAATCAGCCTTGAATGTAGCCACATGGTAGAAGAAGATTTATAGATGAGAAAAGAAAATGATGTACAGAAATTAGAAGTGAGGTACAGGAATGAGTAGATTGGTTACAGGTTGGTGTTTGTCTTATTTAAACACAGTCTGAACACTCAAGAGTGTATGAGTGGTTGAGGTATGGCTGCTGGAATTGGCCAAGACTCAGCTATTGTTACAGGTGCCTATTCCTAAGTTAGGGTTTCAATCTTGTCCACCTATTCAGGTAGGTTACAGTTTGTCCACAAGGACTCAAACAAAAGTACAAGTCTAATGACCATATTGTTCGTGCCCTTCAGTATGTGTTTCCTGAGAATTTCACACGGCAACACGTTTACCACACTGGAATTTAAGCAATCCGACACTTATTTGTCTTTATCTTGTAATAGGCCGTATTTCATATGGCAGCTTCTGCCTCGGTTTAGTTAACACCGTGGCTTTGTTTCTCTCTACAAGAACTCGTCTCTCCCAAGATTTCCATGTTCATGAAACGAAAATAAACCTTTGGAATTCCCAAATCACTAAGCCAAATGGAAAAGTGAAGCTGAAAACTGTTTGGGGCAAACCCACCTCCCATTCTTTCCCTGAAATGATAGCTACTAAGGTTTTTAAAAGCTGCATACCTCCTTCACAGTTTGACCACAGGAAAATCCTTATGAACCAAGGACAGACAGAATAATTTCTCTGCTCACGTAAGTCAAATGCATATCTGATTGCTACCTTTGCTCTATTGTTTCGCTGCGTGAATAATAGGCCTACTTGACTATTCCTATAAATTGTGCATTCAGTTAATGGCTAATCAGAAACTCAAAAGAATGCAACTGGGCGGTGGTGGCTCATGCAATCCCAGCACTTTGGGAGGCGAGGCCGAGGCCCGGATCCGCGAGGTCAGGGGATCGAGACCGTCCTGGCTAAGACAGTGAAACCCCGTCTCTACTAAAATACAAAAAGTGGCAGGCGTGGTGGTGTTGGCGCCTGTAGTCCCAGCTACTGGGAGGCAGGCGTGGTATGAGCCTGGGAGGTGGGCGCTTGCAGTGAGCCGAGGTCAGCGCCACTGCCTCCAGCCTGAGGCGACAGAGAAGCGAGACTCGTCTCAAAACAAAAAGAAAAAAAAGAATGCAACTGGCCGGGCGCTGGTGGCTCAATGCCTGTAATCCCAGCACTTTGGGAGGGCCGAGGCGGGCTGGATCAATGTAGGTCAGGGGATCGAGACCATCCTGGCTACATTGTTGGAAACCGCCTCTACTAAAATACAAAAAATTAGCCGGGCGTGGTGGTGGCCTGTAGTCCCAGTTACCGAGGCTGAGGCAGAGAATGGTGTGAACCTTGGGAGGTGGCGGCCAGAAAATGAGATCGCGCCACTGCACTCCAGCCTATGCATAGAGCGTATCCCCGCCTCAAAACAAAGAAAAAAAAGAATGCAACCATTTTTCTCATATCTACCTACGATCTTGAAGCTCTCTCCCCATTTTGAGTTGTCCTGCCTTTCTGAACTAAACCAATGTACATCTTACATATATTAATTAATGTCACATGTCTCCCTAAATTGTATAAAACCAAGCTGTGCCCCACAACCTTGGGCACATACCGTCAGGACTTCCTGAGGCTGTGTCACTGGCACGTCCTTAGCCTTGGAAAAAGGAACTTCCTAAATCTACTGAGATTAGTCTCAGAAACTCTTTGGTTTACAGGTTTATTTTTTATCTCATAACTTATATTATCTGAAATATTAAAGAAAATTTGCCAAACTGCACATTCTCTTGTTTAATCTGTTATTGTTTTTGTAAAGGGAAATATATTTATATAATTTATATATAATTTATAATTTACGTACATTACGAAGCTGAGTAGCAGCCTTATTAATAAGATCTAGAGTAATACAAAATTCAAGTATCAATTATCAGCTTAATAGAAAAACAAATTATGTTACATTTGTTTGCTGAAATGCTACTCATTGTTTATAAGATATAAACACACACAACAAAAAGGTTTAACTCTCAGTATTTCTATTGAGAAAAATAAGCCAAATAGATAAGATATATCCTATATTACTTCATTCTTATGCATTCTAGAAAATAAAAGCTAGTTGAAAGAAATATGAAAACATCAGTAGTTTTATGAAGAAATGGTAGAAGAAGGGAAGGAGAAAAACAAAAAAATATATGTAATAGAGCAAGAGGAACGCTGACAGAAGTTGACTTGTCACCTTCTTGAAAATAGAGATTTTTTTTCAATGTTTACTATTGTACAGGTTAAATATGTGAATTTTATTATCTTTCAATTAAAACATATAAAATTTATTACAAGTAAACAACTGAAATTTTAGACAAAATAGGAAACACAGCAAGGAACAAATAAATATGTTAAATGTCAGGTATACCTAAATATTTATCTGCCTGAACCTTGTCTCCACATTTGTAGGTAAACGCAACAAAATCAGACAGGTTCTCGTAACAGGAAGTGGATTCTGCAAACCACAATAGGCCCCTTTAGCTCTGTCCTAGAGCTGGTTCAGAGAGCAACTGATGCCAGCTGTGAGAAGCATAGGCCCGGATACTAGGACTCACTCATGCCAGATGTAAGCCCTTTGACACATACATAGCCCCTCCATGTGTGGGTTCACTTTTACATCTGCAAATGAAGAAACCACTGATTCCTAAATAACATAATTTATGCACATAGGTAAACATAATTAAAAATGTGATAGTTATTAAATATTTATCACGGAACAATTTCACAATAAGACAGCATTTTCCCAAATACAATCAGTGTCATCGAAATCCCCAAGGACACTCTCATCTGCCCTAGGCCCTGCCCTCCCCTCAGGCGTCCCACCCCAGAGCTTCCTATATAGTAGGAGACATGCAAATAAGGCCCTGCCTCTCCTGATGAAAACCAGCCCAGCCCTGACTCTGCAGCTCTGGGAGAGGAGCCCCAGGCCTGGGATTCCCAGGTGTTTCCATTCAGTGATCAGCACTGAAGACAGAAGAGTCATCATGGAGTTCGGGCTGAGCTGGGTTCTCCTTGTTGCCATTTTAAAAGGTAATTCATGGAGAACTAGAGATAGTGTGGGGGACATGAGCGAGAGAAACAGTGGATATGTATGGCAATTTCTGATCTTTGTGTCTCTGTGTTTGCAGGTGTCCAGTGTGAGGTGCAGCTGGTGGAGTCTGGGGGAGGCTTGGTACAGCCTGGGGGGTCTCTGAGACTCTCCTGTGCAGCCTCTGGATTCACCTTCAGTAGCTACTGGATGCACTGGGTCCGCCAGGCTCCAGGGAAGGGGCTGGAGTGGGTATCAGCTATTAATAGTGGTGGGAGTAGCACATACTATGCAGACTCTGTGAAGGGCAGATTCACCATCTCCAGAGAGAATGCCAAGAACTCACTGTATCTTCAAATGAGCAGTCTGAGAGCTGAGGACATGGCTGTCTATTACTGTGCGAAAGACACACAGTGAGGGGAAGTCAGCGTGAGCCCATACAGAAACCTTCCTGCAGGAACAGTGGGGAAAAACAGCTGCAGGGGGCACTCAGGACCCACTGATCAGAGTCAACCTCAGGGGCAGGTGCACACAGAGGCTGATTTCCTGTCACAATGTGGGACTTCATCTTTTTACAGTTTCTGTAGTGAACCTAAGTTCAGAATTCTATGCTTACTAATGTCATCTGTACATATTTTTAAAATGATTAATATGAAAACCTATTCTCATGTGTACAAAATGCAGATTGATCCCTTACAGAGGAGATGAAAAGTCCTCAACCATGGTCACCATGATCAGAGTCCTGAGGAAACTCGGGGCTTCCTGGTGAGTCTTCTCCAGTCAGATTCAGGACAGGAAGCTCCAGAAAGATTCCTGCCTAGGAGTGAGGTAATAAGCTCTCTGCGAGAGAGCTCAGCTGCGGAGGTCTGTTCGGACCCCCCCTGATTGATTGAGTGCATGAATGAAAGCGTGCACTGACACAGGCGAGGATCGAGGGCCATTGAACTCAAGAGGAATCCTGTAAAGAATGGCAGCAGCGGCCCTGAGCAGCTGGCACTCCAGGCGTTTATTTAGTATAGAATTAACAGAAGCTCTGAGTCAACACACTCGTGGATAATTAACATGGTTAAGAGAGTAGTTCTACGAATGAGTAAAGCTTAGGGACTGCCGTCTAAAGTAAATACCATTGGGGGCAATATTCTTGGTCGACCTCCCCCTGAGAGGGCCATCTGGCTTAAAGGTTAGTTAATGGAGGTAGGGTAACCAGACTTAACTGGGGAGGCCTCTGTTGTCCCTAGTATTTACCCTACGCCTGATGCTCTGAGGTAAGAACCGGCCGCCTTCAGCCTGTTCAGTTATTACAAGCTATGTAAACTTTCGGCCTTCCAAAAAAGTTTGTGACTATTTCCTATAACTTTCGTTAATATTTCCCTTTAATATTTCCGCCACCATCCTGAGTGAATCCCAGCAAGAGCAGTCTTTGGGGATTCTGATTACAGCAAAAAGAGAGCTGGGCCAGGGTCAGTGTCATGTAGAACCTCACAGGTTTCTTGTTGGACCCTTCTCCTGACACCGAAGTATGCAAATCAGCATCAGCACTGATCTTGTGCTTCTTTTGTTCCTGATTCATTTACTTTCTTTTTTAGTTGTTGTTCTCATTTTTCCATTTGCTTTTCCTGCTTTCTGAAAAAGGAAGATGTTTTCGCTGTGGTCAAAATTCCAGGCCTCAAGCCCTTTCCTGGAGCTCAGGTGGGTCTCAGGCTGTGGCTGCTGCCGTCACGCGGGAGAGGCTGGTGGGACTTTCTTCACTCCTCGTCACTCAGGACCCTCCACTGTGTTGCATGGAGACTCATCTGGAAATGCAAGTTGCCAGTGAGAACACAGGGGACAAGGCTGTTTGGTTAAGGTGGGATGTGGATGTGTTTCTAATCCTGTTCTGAAAAACCGTCACACAGTAACATTCTTCACTAGTGGTGTGAGGGAGTGGGTGTGAACATTGTCAGAATCAAAATGGAGCCACTTGTGTTATAATCTTTACAGGTGAAGCTGGAGAAGGTCATGAATAGTGGGTTCTCATGCACACATCCCTGATAACAAGAACTACCATAAAATTACTCTGCACAACCACAACCTTGAAGAAAGGCTACCACAACAATAAGAGAATTACTTTTGTAGGGATATCTGCCCTGCAGCTCCCTGTTCAGCCTTAAACTGATTCTACCCTCGTTATTGATTCCTCTACCCCAGGATAATTGTCTCAAAATAGCTCATGTAATCTTCTCATTTATCCTTTAAAACACTTGTCTTCCTTTACCAACCTAAATGTGCCCATGGATAATCCCATTGCAATGCTCATTTTCAAATAAATATGATTTGATTTTGGAGAATCTCTTTCTGTCTGATATTTAGGTTTGACAAGATGCAGAGGGTCACGCCACTTTCCTGTGAGATGTAGGGAATGTCAGTTTTTGGGAGTGGCTGGAACATCCAATATCCTCAGGGCCGGCCATCAGTAAGTGCAGGCCGGAAGTCTCAGAAAGAGCTGAAGCTGCTTAATCACCATGGAGTTTTACCTTCTCCAGATCTGTTCTGATGGAATCAAGGCCAAGCTGGTTATCGCAGATAATCTACCTATCATAGAGTCAACTGATTACAGTTTTAATAAAGTCTATTAAAAATTCACACCACCACCTGGATTACTGTTTGGTCAAATAACTACAAAGTATTGGCCAGCCAAGTACACCATAAGACGGACCATTACCCATGGAGAAAAACATTTAACATGAGTTCTAGGTTCTTATATTGTTAAAGGTGTAAAACCGATTATTTTTAAATTATGCTATTTTTATTTTATTGAGTTGTAGAAGTTTCATTTACGTTTTGGTTATTAACACTTCTTTAGATACATGGTATATTATCCAATTCTGTGAGTTGGAATTATTTCGTTGCTTTGCAGAATCCTTTTTTTAAATCTAGTCTCACTTGTCCACTTCTGTTTTTTTTTTTTATGTCCTTTGAATGTAAAAGCCAGAAAAAGATTGCTAATTTTTTGAGGGTTGGGAGTTTTACAATTGCAGGTATTTCATTTAAATATTGAATTCATTTAGAGTTAATTTTTTTGTTTATTCTAACCTAAAATTCTTAATTCTTTGCATGTGAAAATCTAATTTTCATAACATGCTCTTTGGAAGTCACTATAATTTAGCAATTGTATATCGATTGTTCTCATGCTGAAAATCAGCTGGCCATCAGTATGTGGGTTTGTATCTCAGCTCTGTATGCATTTATGCCAATACCATTCTGATTTATTACTCTGTGTATCTAATAAATGTTGAGGCCTGGAAGTGAAATGCTTCAGGCTTTATTCTTGCCTTGTTTCAGATATTAGACCAAAATATTCTAACATTTTACTATTGAGTATAACAATAGCTGAGACTTTTCTTAATGGCTTTTATTATGTACAAGTTGTTTGCTTGTCTTCCTACTTTGTTCAGAGTTTTTATAATGAAACCCTGAATTTTTTTCAAATGTTTGTTTTTGTGTCTGATGAAATGTTACTGAGATATTTTTTCTTTAGTTTTTTAATGTGGTATACCAAATTGATTGACTTGAGAATGTTGAATCATCTGTGCATCTCAGGAATAAATTTGGGTTGATCATGGTGTATGGTCTTCTACAAAATCTTTAGAATTTATTTTACTGTTGTTGGATGGTTAATTTATGTCTACTAATGATATTGGTCTATGGTTTTATTTAATTGTGGTTCCTTTGTCTATTACTGGTAATACTGTAATGGTAGCCTCATAGAAAGAGTTTGGAGGGTTTGTTGCAGCCTGCCTTTAGAATAGATTTTATCAGTGGAGAAATGGTGTTAGTTTTTTCTTCAGTTTTCTGTTGGGAATAGTTTTATGTATTTTAAAAGATATTTTGAATGACTTAACCTGCTTAATCGGCTTACATAATATTCCTTTCTTCCATTCTTTTTAAAGAACTGCTTACCTTTCCTAATTATTTTTAGGGTGATTTTTTTCATAACGACTGTGCAATCCATTTTGAGGTTTAACTTAGTGCATTTTTTCTAATAAATTATAAATAATAAATCACTTAATTGACTATTTTATTCAGGTAGATTTGTTGAATATTTGCTAAAGGCCAGTTCTTTAAGCTATGACATGTACTAAATCCCTAATCAACTATTTTATTCAGGTTGATTTGTTGAATATTTGCTGCAGACCAGCTATTTATGCTATGGCATGTAATACGTCCCAAATGGCAGTACGTCATTGTTTACTTAGCTTTTGTACTTATATTTTTCAGAGGAAAAAACACTACTGTAAATTGTAAATAGCCAATACAAAACAGTATTGTATGTACATCTGTGACTGTTGGCAGTGTCATCTCTGAGAAACGGATAAAGTTTGTTACTAATTATTATTATAAGCTTATTATTAATATGAAAGCTTATTATTAATATGAATTATGATTATTAATTATAATAACAATATTATATAAGCATTATAATCATATTATTATGAAAGCTAATTATTATTATAAGCTTATTATTATTATGAAAGCTAATTATTATTATAAGCTTATTATTAATATGAATTATGATGATTAATTATAATAATATTATATAAGCATTATAATCATATTAT
>JAKGGE010002264.1:0-13145 GCA_023748175.1 Hoolock leuconedys | reverse complement strand
AATAATATTATATAAGCATTATAATCATATTATTATGAAAGCTTATCTAAAGGACGGGCGACGGGTGGAATCTTCCTCAGTTCCCAGACGGGGTGCCAGGCAGAGGCCCTCCCCACCTCCCAGAGGATGGTGGGCTGGCAGAGCCGCCCTCTTCCCAGACCAAGGCCGGGTGAAGATCTCCTCACTTCCCTGACAAGGTTGCCGGCAGAGGCCTCCCACCCCTCAGACGCATGTTTGTCATCCCCTACTCCGCATCCACGGGCGGCCCGGGACAGAGGAGTTCTCACTTCCAAAATGGGGGCGCCTGGCAAAGAGCTCCTCACTTCCTAGGTGGGGTGTCGGGTATAGGCGCCCTCACTTCTCCAAGACGGGGTGCCAGGGCATAGGGGCTCCTCACTTCCTCCTTGATGGGGCGGCCGGGCAGAGGCCCTTTTCACATCCCACACGATGGGTGGCCGGCTAGGTTCGCTCCTCACTTCCCAGATGATTGGTTGCCAGGCAGAGGCGCTCCTCATTTCCCAGACGATGGGTGGCCGGGCAGAAGTGCTCCTCATTTCCCAGAAGATGGGTGGCCGCGCAGAGGCGCTCCTTACTTCCCAAACGGAGCGGCCGAGCAGAGGCGCTCCTCACCTCCCAGAGGTTGGATTGCCGGGTAGAGCCATTCCTCACTTCCAGGATGGGGCGGACGGGCAGAGGCGCTTCTCACTTCCTCCCAGATGATGCGTGGCTGGGCAGATGCACTCCTCAACTCCCAGAAGACAGGTGGCTGGGCGGAGGCGCTCTTCAACTCCCAGAGGATGGGTGGCTCCTCCAGAGTCAGCTGCCTCACCTCCCAGAAGTTGATGGGTGGCCGGGCAGCGGTCCCTTCTCACCTCAGACGGGCTGCCGGTCAGAGGCGCTCCTCAATTCCCAGACTGGGCGGACGGGCAGAGGCGCTAATCACTTCTTCCCACACGGGCGGCCGGGCAGAGGCGCTCCTCACTTCCCAGAGGGTGGGCTCCTCGGCAGAGCCCCTTCCCAGACGGGCCGGGCAAAAGACGCCTCACCCCACATGATGGTGGTCGGGTAGAGGTAGCCCTCACCCCTCCCAGATGCGTGGACGGGCTGAAGCGCTCCTCACTTCCCAGATGATTGGTGGCCGGGCAGAGGCTCTCCTCACTTCCCAGACAGTGGGTGGCTGGGCAGAGGCGCTCTTCACTTCCCAGACGGGGTGGCTGGGCAGAGGGTGTCGTAACTTCTTCCCAGACAGGCTGCCCGGCCGAGGCTCTCCTCACTTCCTCCCAGACGGGGCGGCCGGGCAGAGGCTCTCCTAAAATCCCAGGTGATGTCGCCGGGCAGAGGCGCTCCTCACATCTTCCCAGAAGGGGAGGCCGGGAAGAGGCGCTCCTCACTCCCAAAGGGGCGGCCAGGCAGAGACGCCCCTCACTTCCCAGATGGGGCGGCCGGGCAGAGCCTCACTTCATCCCAGATGGGGCGGCCGGCAGAGGCGCATCCTCACCCCACGATGGATGGCCGGGCAGAGGTGCCTCACTTCCTCCTACAATGGGTGCCCAATGAGAGGGGCTCTCACTTCCTCCCCTGACGGGCGGCCGGGCAGAGGCGCCCTCACTTCCCACATGATGTGTGGTCGGGTTGGGCCATTCTCAATTTCCTGCAGATCATGGGTTGCCGGCTAGAGGCTCCTCATTTCCCAGACGCATGGGTGGCCGGGCAGAGGTGCTCCTCATTTCACAGATGATGGGTGGCCGGGCAGAGGCGCTTCTCACTTCCAGGACGGGGCGGACGGACAGAGGTGCTCCTCACTTCCTCCTAGACGACGCGTGGCTGGGCAGAGGCGCTCCACACCTCCTAGAAGATGGTGGCTGGGCAGAGGTGCTTTCACCTCTCCTAGACGGGCCTGCCGGGTAGAGGCGCCTCACTTCCTAGATGGTGGTTGGCTGGGCAGAGGGCCTCCTCCACTTCCCCAGAGGATTGGTGGCCGGGCAGAGGCTCACCTCACTTCCCAGACTGGGCTGCCGGGCAGAAGCTCTCCTCACTTCCCAGACTAGGTTGCCGGGGAGAGGTGCTCCTCACTTCCCAGACGATGGGTGGCCAGGCAGTGCCGCTCCTCATTTCCCAGATGATGGGTGGCCGGACTGAGGAGCCCTCACATCCCAAATGGGCCCCCGGCAGAGGCCCTCACTTCCCAGACATGGGTGGCCGGGCAGAGGCTCCCACTTCCCAAACGGTGGGTGGTCGGGCAGAGGCTAATCTCACCCCACACCGTGGTGTCAAGCAGGAGGCGGCCCTCACCCCAGAGTGGGAGGATCGGCAGAGGCCAATCATTTTTCCTACATCGGGCAGCCGGGCAGAGGCGCCTCCTCATTCTCCAGACGGGCTGCCCGGTAGAGGCGCCTCAACTCTCAGACGATGGGTGGCCGGGCAGAGCGCCTCACTTCCTAGACTTTGTGTCCAGAAGCTTCCCTTAACTCCTCCTCTAGACGATGTGGGTGGGCGAACAGAGCGCCTCACCTCCCAGACACGGGTGGCTGGGCAGAGGCTCTCCCACTTTTCTCGCGACATGCACCGGGCCGAGGCACTCTTTCCTCTTCCGGACGGGTGCCCGGCAAGAGGCCCCTCCTCACATATCTACTGATGGGGCTGCCGGGCAGATGGCCTCACTTCCCAGACGGGGCTGGCTACAGAGGCGCTCTTTCAATTCCTTCCCAGACAGGTGGGTCGGGCAGAGGCACTCCCTCACATCTTCCCAGAAGGTGTGGCTCGGCAGAGGCGCCCTCATCTCTCCTCCCAGAGGGGCGGTCAGGGCAGAGGCTGTCCTCACCTCCCAGATGATGGATGGTCGGGCCGCAGGCCCTCACCTCCCAGACGGGGTTGCCGGGCAGAGGCCCTCCTCACTTCCAAAACGGGGCGGCCGGGTGAGGCGCCTCCCCCACTCTGCCTAGATGGTGGGGTGGATCGGGCAGAGGCGCCTCCCTCACTTCCAGATCGCCACCGGGCAGGGCCCTCCCTCAATTTCCAGACCTGGGCCGGACAGAGGGCATCCTAACCCCCCCAGACGAGCCGGGTGGTCGTGGACACAGGCGCTCCTCACCCCCCAGGCGATGGGTGGCCGGGCAGAGGCGCTTCTCACCACCCAGACGAGGGGTGCCAGACAGAGGCACAGCTCACCTCCCAGACTTTGGGTGGGCGGCAGAGGTGCTCACCCTCGCAGAGATGGGGATCGGTCGGGCAGAAGCCTCACTCTCCAGAAGATGTGTGGCCGCAGAGGCACCCTCACTCCAGACTCGATGGGTGGCCGGGCAGAGGCGCTACTCAATTCCCAGTCAGGATGGCTGGGAAGAGGCGCTCCTCACTTCCCAGATGATGGGTGGCCGGGCAGAGGCGCTCCTCACCTCCCAGAAGATGGGATGCTGGGCAGTGCTGCTCCTCCTTTCCCAGACGATGTTTGGCCGGGCAGAGGCCCTCCACACGTATATACGGACACGCAAACGGCAGAGTATGCTCACTTCCAGACGGGCGCAGCAGGGCAGAGGTGTTCTCACTCTTCCCAGACGGGTCCCGGCAGAGGTCCTCCTCACTCTCAAAGACGGGTGGCTGTAAGTAAAGCGCCTCACTTCTCCCAGACGGGGTGCCCGGGCAGAGAGGGGCTCTCACCTCCCAGATGGGTGGACGGGCAGTAGTGCCTCACTTCCTCCCAGATGGGTGCCCGGCAGAGGGGCTCACCTCCTCCTCCCCTGACCTGGGCGCCAGGCAGAGTGGCGCCCCTCACTTCCCACAAAATGGGTGGTCAAGCTAGAATCACTCCTTTATTTCCTAGACGTATGGTGGCCGGGCAGAAGTGCTCCCTCATTTCCCCAGATGAGGGTGGTCGGGCAGAGTGGTTATCACTTCCCAGATGATGGGTGGCTGGCAGGCTCTCCCCACTTCCAAAACGGTGGTGGTCAGGCAGAGGCCCCTGCCCCCACACGGTGGAAGGCCGGGCAGAGGTGCTCACAATTCCCCAGACTGGGCGATGGGCCGAAGTGCTAATTCATTTTCCCACACGGGCGGCCGGGTAGAGGTGCTCTTTATTTCTCCCGGTTTTGAGTTCAGTAGGGGCGCCTCCACACCTCCCAGACGATGGTGGCCGGTCAGGAGGCGCTTCCTCACCTCCCAGACGATGGGTGGCTGGGCAGAGGCTCTCCTCACTTTCTTCCCGGACGGGCCGGGCCGAGGCACTCTTCACTTCTTCCAGGACAGGGCGCCCGGGCGGAGGCCCTCCTCACTTATATACATGACGGGCGGTTGGGTAAGTGGTGAGGCCCCTCATTTCCCAGACGGGCGGCCGGGTAGAGGCGCCTCACTTTTCCCAGACGGGTGGCCGGGCAGAGGTCTCCTCATTTCCCTCCCAGACGGGGTGCCCGCAGGAGGGGCTCTCACTTCTCCCTGACGGGGCGTCGGGCAGAAGCGCCGCTCACTTCCCACAGGATGGGTGGCCGGCTAGCTTCGCTCCTCACTTCCCAGACAATGGGTGGATGGGCAGAGTTGCTCCTCACTGCCCAGACAGGCTTACGGGCAGAGGCGCCCTCACTTCCCAGAGTGGGGTGGCTGGCAGAGCGCCTCACTTCCTGTGACAGGGCTGCCAGGCAGAGGCCTCCTCACCTCCCCTGATGGAATGGTGGCCGGGCAGAGGCCTCACCTCTTGCAGACGCGTGGAAGGGCAGAAGCTCTCCTCACTTCCCATGATGTGTGGCCGGGCAGAGGCTCTCCTCACTTACCAGACAGTGGGTGGCTGGGCAGAGGCTCTCTTCACTTCCCAGATGGGGCGGCCGGGCCGAGGCACTCCACACTTCCCAGGAGATTGGTGGCCGGGAAGAGGCGCTCCTCTTTTCCCAGACGATGGGTTGCCGGGCAGAGGCGCTCCTCATTTCCCAGACTATTGGTGGCCGGGCAGAGGGGTTCCTAACTTCTTCCCAGACAGGGGTTGCTGGTCAAGCTCTCCTCACTTCCTCCCAGAGGGTGCGGACGGGCAGAGGCCCTCCTAACCTCCCAGGTGATGGGTGGCCGGGCAGAGGCGCTTCTCACTTGTTCCCAGACAGTGTGGCCAGACAGAGGCGCTCCTCACTTCTTCCCAGTAGGGGTGGCCGTGCAGAGACACTCCTCACTTCCTCCCAGAGTAGGTGGCCGGGCAGCAGGCAATCCTCATTTCCCAGAGGATGGGTGCCTGGGCAGAGGCTCTCACTACCTCCTGACGGGCGTGCTGGGCAGAGTTCTCCCTACACGCACAATGGCGGGTGGCCGTACAGATTCGGCCTCATTTCCCAGACGATGGGTGGCCGGGCAGATGCTCTCCTCACTTCCCAGAAGAGGTTGCCAGCCAGAGGCGCTCCTCACATCCCTGACGATGGGTGGCCAGGTAGAGCGCTCTTCATTTCCCAGACGATGGGTTGCCGGACTGACGAGGTCCTCACTTCCCAAACGGGGTGGCCGCGCAGAGGCGCTCCTCACTTCCCAGACGGGGCGACCGGGCAGAGGCCCTCCTCACTCTCCCTTCCCGACGGGGTGCCCGGGCAGAGGGGCTCCTCACTTCCTCTCTGAAGGGGCGTGCCGGGCAGAGGCGCTGCTCACTTCCCACAGGATGGGTGGCCAGCTAGTTCGCTCCTCACTTCCCAGACGATGAGTGGCCGGGCAGAGTTGCTCCTCACTTCCCAGACAAGGTGGTTCGGCAGAGGCATGGCCCACACTTCCCAGGCGATTGGTGGCTGGGCAGAGGTGCTCTCATTTCCCAGACGCATGGGTGGTCGGGCAGAGGCCTCATTTCAAGCATCTATTGCGGCTGGCAGAAAGGGCGCTTGGTTTCTTAAACGGGCAGCAGGGCAGAGCGCCACCTACCGGGGTGGGTGGTCGGCAGAGGCGCTCATTACTTCCTGTGACTGGGCAGCCGGGCAGAGGCTCTCTCACCTCCAAGAGATGGGTGGTCGGCAGAGGCGCCTCACCTACATTCATGCGGACGGGTAGCGCTTCCCCGACTTCCTGTGATGATGTGCGGCCGGGCAGAGGCTTCCTCACTTCCCAGAAAGTGGGTGGTTGCAGAGGGGCACTTCCTTTCACTTCCCAGATGGGGTGGCCGCAGAAGGCCCATACTTCCCAGGCGTATTGGTGGCCGGGCAGAAAGCCTCATTTCAGAAGATGGATGGCCGGGCAGAGGCGCTCTTCACTTCCCAGACGGGGTGGCCGGGCAGAGGGGTTCCTAACTTCTTCCCAGACAGGGCGACCCGGCCGAGGCTCTCCTCACTTCCTCCCAGAGGGGGCGGACGGGCAGAGGCAGTCCTAACCTCCCAGGTGATGGGTAGCCGGGCAGAGGCGCTTCTCACTTCTTCCCAGAGTGTGGCCGTGCAGAGGTGCTCCTCACTCTTCCCAGAAGGTACGCAGGCGCTCCTCACTTCCTCCCAGAGGGGGGCATGCGAGCAATCCTCACTTCCCAGACTCCATGGATGTCGGGCAGAGGCTTCCTCACTTCCTGACGGGGCGGCCGGCAGAGAAGTGCTCCTAACTTCCAAGACGCATGAGTGCCCGAACAGAGGCTGCCCCTGTCTCCTCGGATCCATGGGTGGCCGGGCAGAGGCACTCACCACAAACGGGCGGCTGCAGGCAGAGCAAGGCGCTCCTCACTTCCCAGATGTGGCAGTCGGTCAAAGGAGCTCCTCATTTCTTCCCAGATTTGGGGCGGGCTAGTCTCTCCTTACTCCTCCCAGACGGTGTGTGCCAGGCAGAGGGGTTCTCACCTCCTCCGCAGATGGGGCTGCCGGCATGCCTCCCAGCCTCCCACACGAGCATGTCGCCAGAGGCTTATCCCTCTCACTCTCCTAAACGTTGCAGCCTGGGCAGAGGAGCTCCTCACTTCCCAGACGATGGGTGGTCAAGCAGAGGCGCTCCTCATTTCCCAGACGATGGGTGGCCAGGTAGAGCCGCTCCTCATTTCCCAGACGATGGGTTGCCGGACTGAGGAGCTCCTCACTTCCCAAACGGGGTGGCCGGGCAGAGGCGCTTCTCACTTCCCCTGCACGATGGGGTGGTCGTGGGCAGAGGCGCTCCTCACCTTCCGGACGATGGGTGTCCGGGCAGAGGCCCTCCTCACCTCTCAGACGATGGGTGGGCGAGCAGAGGCGCTCCTCACCTCCCAGACGATGGGTGGCAGGGCAGAGGCTCTCCTCATTTCTTCCCGGATCGGGCGAACGGGCCGAGGCACTCTTCACTTCTTCCCGGACGTGGTGGCTGGGCAGAGGCACTCCTCACTTCTTCCCAAAGGGGGTGGCCGGTCAGAAGCTCTGCTGAACTCCCAGATGATGGGTGGCCTGGCAGAGGTGCTCCTCACTTCCCAGACGGGGCGGTCGGGCAGAAGCTCTCCTCACTACCCAGACGAGGTTGCCGAGCAGAGGCGCGCCTCACTTAACAGACGACAGTGGCTGGCAGAGGCGCCCACTTCCCAAATGGTGGGTGGAGCTCAGCAGAGGGGTTCTCCTAAATTCCCACACGGTGGGTGGCCGGGCAGAGGCGCTCCTCAATTCCCAGACTGGGTGGACGGGCCGAGGCGCTAATCATTTCTTCCCTCACGGTGTGTGACCGGGCAGAGGCGCTACTCATTTCCTCCCAGACGGGGCGTCCGGGCAGGGGCGCTCCTTACCTCCCAGACGGTGGTTGGCCGGGCAGAGGCGCTCCTCACCTCCCAGACGATGGGTGGGCGTGGCAGAGGCGCTCCTCACCTCCCAGACGATGGGTGGCTGGGAAGAGGCTCTTCTCACTTCTTCCCGGACGGGCAACCGGGCTGAGGCACTCTTCACTTCTTCCAGGACGGGGCGCCCGGGCGGAGGCCCTCCTCACTTATATACGGACAGGGCGGCCGGGCAGAGGCCCTCCTCACTTCCCAGACGGGCGTCGCGGCAGGCGCCTCACTTCTTCCCAGACCGGTGGTCGGCAGAGTCTCTCCTCACTTCCTCCCAGACGGGTGCCCGGCAGAGGGGCTCACTCCTCCTGACGGGCTGCCGGGCAGAGGCGCTGCTCACTTCCCACAGGATGGGTGGCCGGCTAGCTTCGCTCCTCATTTCCCAGACTATTGGGGTCTGGGCAGAGGTGTCTCCTATTTTCTTAAACGGGGCGTCCGGGCAGAGGCTCTCCTCACTTCCGGGAGTGGGTGGGTGGCCAGGCAGAGGCGCCCTGATCTCCTGCAGACTGGGCGGCCGGGCAGATGCCTCCCTCACCCCAGATGATGGGTGGTCGGCAGAGTGTCCTCCCTCACCCTCAGCAGGACTGGGACAAGGTAGTTACCCCTCACTTCCCAGATGATGTGTGGCCGGGACAGAGGCTCTCCTCACTTCCCAGAGAGTGGGTGGGCAGAGTCGCTTTCTCACTTCCCAGACGGGCGGCTGGCATAGGTTCCTAATCTCTTTCCTTGTATAGGGCTGCCCCAAGCGAGGCTCTCTCTCACTCCTCCCAGAGGTGACCTTGATCGGCAGAGGCCCTCCTAACCTCCCAGGTGATGGGTGCACAGGCAGAGGCATCTCACCCTCTTCCCAGACAGTGTGGCTGGGCAGAGGCGCAAGCCTCACTTCTTCCCAAGGGGTGGCTGCAGATTCAAGCCTCCTCACATCTCCTCCCCAGAGGGGGCGGCCGGGCAGAGGCAATCCTCACTCCCAGAGGACGCATGGATCTGTCAAGGGCGCCTCACTCTGAAGGGCGTCCGGGCAGAGGCGCCCTAATCTCCAAGACGATGGTGACATCAGAGGCGCCTCACATCCCGGACGCATGGGTGGCCGGGCAGAGGCACCCCTAACTCTCACAACCAAGGGTTACAGAGTATGCCTCACTGCCCAGACGTGGGGCGGCTGGGCAGAGGAGCTCACTTCCCCAGAGGGATGGCTACACAGGCAGAAGCTCTCACTTCCCCAGACGAGTTTGCTTGTACAGAGGCGCCTCATTTCCCCAGACGATGGGTGGTGGTTGTGTGAGCCGCCCTCATTTCTAGACGATATTGCCGGATCTGAGGAGCCTCACTTCCCAAACGGGGTGGCCGGGCAGAGACGCTTCTCACTTCCCAGACGTTGGGTGGAAGCCAAGAGAAGCGCCTCACCTCCCGGATGATGGGTGGATGGGCAGAGGCGCTCCTCACCTCCCAGACGAGGGTGGGCGAGCAGAGGCGCTCCTCACCTCCCAGACGATGGGTGGCAGGGCAGAGGCTCTCCTCATTTCCAGACGGGGCGAACGGGTCGCAGGCATCTCTTCACTTCTTCCCGGACAGGCGGCCGGGCAGAGGTACACTCCTCACTTTCTCCCAAAGGGGGGTGGCCGGTCAGAAGCTCTGCTGAACTCCAAGACGATGGGTGGCCTGGCAGAGGCACTCCTCACGTCCCAGATGGGGCGGCCGGGCAGAAGCCTCACTACACTCACCAGACGAGGTTGTCGGGCAGAGACGCCTCACTTCCTGGTGACGATGGGTGGCCGGGATCGGGAGGAGCTCCTCACTCCAAACTGGGCGGCCAGGCAGAGGTGCTCCCACTTCCCCAGACGCATGGTGGTCGGCAGAGGCGCCACCACCTCCCAGACGCATGGGTGGGCGAAAGAAGGCGCCTCACCTCCCCGACCATGGGCAGGGGGGGCAGAGGCTCTCCTCATTTCTTCCTGGACCGGGCGAACGGGCCGAGGCACTCTTCACTTCTCCCAGGACAGGGTGGCTGGGCAGAGGCACTCCTCACTTCCTCCCAAAGGGGGTGGCCGGTCAGAAGCTCTGCTGAACTCCCAGACGATGGGTGGCCTGGCAGAGGCGCTCCTCACATCCCAGACGGGCGGTCCGGCAGAAGCTCTCCTCACTACGCAGACGAGGTTGCCGGGCAGAGGCGCCTACTCACTTCCCAGACGATGGGTAATGGACTGAGAGCTCCTCACTTCCCAACCACGTCGGCAGAGGCCACTACTCCCCAGACCATGGGTGGCCGGGCAGAGGCCTCACTTCCTCTGATGGCAGGGAGGCTGCTAAGAGGGCCTCCCTCAATTCCCAGAGAATGGGTGGCCAGGCAGAGTCTGCACCTCACTTCCCAGACTGGGCGTCCGGGCAGAAACTCCTCACTACCCAGACGAGTTTGCTGGGCAGAGGCGCTCTTCACTTCCCAGATGAAGGGTGGACGGAATGAGGAGCTCCTCACTTCTCAAACGGGGTGGCCGAGCAGAGGCACTCCTACTTCCCAGACGATGGGTGGCCGGACAGAGGCTGCGCCACTCACCCCAGGATGAGATGGGTGGTCGGACAGAGTGAGCTCCTCACCTCCCAGATTTATCAGGGCTTAGCAGAGGCTCTCCTCACCTCCCAGATCGCATGTCAGCAGAGGCGCCTCACCCCCCCCCAGAGGATGGTGGCTCCCTGCATGAGGCCATCCTCACCTCCCCCCCCCCAGAAGATGGGTGGCCGGTCAGAGGTGTTTCTCACCTCCCAGACGGGGCTGCCGGGCAGAGGCACTCGTCACTTCCCAGATGGTGGGTGGCCGGGCCGAGGACCTCCTCATTTCCCAGACGATGGCTGGCCAGGTAGAGCCGCTCCTCATTTCCTAGACGATGGGTTGCCGGACTGAGGAGCTCCTCACTTCCCAAACGGGGTGGCCGGGGCAGAGACGCTTCTCACTTCCCAGACGATGGGTGGTCGCCAAGCAGAGGCGCTCTACACCTCCCCGACGAAGGGTGGTCGGGCAGAGGCGCCTCACCCTCCCAGACCATGGGTGGCTGAAAGCAGGCGCTCCTCACCTCCCAGACGATGGGTGGCAGGCAGAGGCTCTCCTCATTTCTTCCCAGACGGGGCGAACGGGCCGAGGCACTCTTCACTTCTTCCCGGACAGGGTGGCCGGGCAGAGGCACTCCTCACTTTCTCCCAAAGGGGGTGGCCGGTCAGAAGCTCTGCTGAACTCCCAGACGATGGGTGGCCTGGCAGAGGCACTCCTCACGTCCCAGATGGGGCGGCCGGGCAGAAGCTCTCCTCACTACCCAGACGAGGCTGCCGGGCAGAGACGCCTCACTTCCCAGACGATGGGTGGCCGGACTGAGGAGCTCCTCACTTCCCAAACTGGGCGGTCAGGCAGAGGTGCTCCTCACTTCCCAGACGATGGGTGGTCGGGCAGAGGCGCTACTCACTTCCCAGATGGTGGGATGCCGGGCAGAGGGCCTCCTCACTTCCCAGAGGATGGGTGGCCAGGCAGAGGCGCCCCACTGCATCAAGGTCCGGCAGGCCTCTCCCCCACTACCCAGACGCAGGTTGCCGGGCAGAGGCCTCTCACCTCCCAGATGAAGGGTGGCCGGAATGAGTGGCTTCTCCCCACTCTGGCCAAACGGGCCACGTGGCAGAGGCGCCCCTCACTTCCCAGACTCCATGGGTGGCCGGGCAGAGGCTCCTCCTCACTCCCCCCCCCAAACGGTGGGTGGCCTGGCAGACGTTCTCACCCCACTCCTGGTGGGTGGCCGGGCATAGTTGCTCCTCAATTCCCTGGTGACTGGGCTGACGGGCAGAGGCGCTAATCATTTCTTCCCACACGGGGCGGCCGGGCAGAGACGCTCCTCACCCAGACGATGGGTGGCCGGGCAGAGGCCTACTCACCTCCCAGATCACGATAAGGGAGTCGGGACAGAGGAGCTCCTCACCTCCTGTGACGATGGGTGGCTGGGCAGAGTGCCCTCAGCCTCCCAGACGGGCGTGGCCGGGCAGAGACGCTTCCTCACCTCCCAGAGGATGGGTGGCCCTGCAGAGGCGCCCTTCACCTCCCAGAAGATGGGTGGCCTGTCAGAGGTGCTTCTCACCTCCCAGTCGGGGCTGCCGGGCAGAGGCACCTCACTTCCTCCTGTGATGGTGGGTGGTCGGGCCGAGGACCCCACTTCCCAGGAGGATGGCTGGCTGGGCAGAAGCTCTCCTCAGTTCCTGTGACTCAGGCTGCCAGGCAGAGGCGTCCCTCATTTCCCCAGACGAGGTGGCCAGGTGAGCCTCATCAGACGAGGCCGCCGGACTGAGGAGCCTCACTTCCTCAAACGGGGTGGCCGGCAGAGTGCTCACTTCCCAGATCGAGTGTGCCGGGCAGAGGCGCCTCACCTTCCGACGATGTGGTGTCCGGGCAGAGGCCCTCCTCACCCCCCCCCCAGATCATGATGGTATGAGCAGAGGCGCTCCTCACCTCCCAGACGATGGGTGGCAGGGCAGAGGCTCTCCTCATTTCCTTCCTGATCTGCTTAACGTGGGCCGAGGCACCCCTTCACTCTTCCCGACGTGGTGGCTGGGCAGAGGGGGCACCCCTCACTTCTTCCCAAAAGGGGGTGGCCGGCTCAGAAGCCTGCTGAACCCCAGACAGAGTGGGGTGCACAAGCAGAGGTGCTCCCTCACTCTGCACGGGCGTGGTCGGGCAGAAGCCTCCCCACTACCCAGACCCAGGCTGCCAGGCGCCTCCCTCACTTACCAGATCTATTGGGTGGCCGGGCAGAGGCGCCCCCTCACCTCCCGGATGGTGGGGTGGCCGGGCAGAGTTCTCCTAAATTCCCACATCGTGGGTGGCCGGGGAGAGGCGCCCTCACCCCAGACTGGGTGGACGGGCCGAGGCGCTTGTCTCATTTCTTCCTCACGGTGACCGGCAGAGGCGCCACTCACTTCCTCCCAGACGGGCGCCCGAGGGGGGGGGCGCCCTTACCTCCCAGATTCCATGGTTGGTCGGCAACAGGCGCCTCCTCACCTCCTGCAGACGAGGCGGGCGGGCAGAGGCGCTTCCTCACCTCCCAGACGATGTGGGTGGCTGGGAAGAGGCTCTTCACTTTTCCCCGACAAAGGTAATCGGCTGAGGCACTCTTCACTTCTTCCAGGAGCCGCGCCTGGCTGAGTCTCCCACTTATATAATGACAGGGCGGCCGGGCAGAGGCCCTCCTCCCTACCTCCCCAGACGGGGCCGTGCAGAGGCGCTCCCTCACTCTTCCTCCCAGACCGGTGGCTGGGCAGAGGCCCCTCTCACTTCCTCCCAGACGGTGCCCGGGCAGAAGGGCCTCCTCATCCCTTCCTGACGGGCGGTCGGGCAGAGGCGCCGCTCACTTCCCACAGGATGGTGGCCGGCTACTACCCCTCACTCCCAGACTACGGGTGGATCGGGCAGAGTTGT
>JAKGGE010001731.1:0-15687 GCA_023748175.1 Hoolock leuconedys | reverse complement strand
CTAGAATGGAGCACTGGAGACAACAGTTATCTGCCTTTTGCATATAACTATGTAGTAAAAGTAGGGTAACCAAACTCATTACTTTCACAGTAATAGTCCAACAAAAGCATGGTCTAAACATAGTTTACCGAGGTATGTGTATGTGTGTGTGTGTGCGTGTGTGTGCGAGAGAGAGAGCACAACAGAGAGTGCGAGCCCACGTGAGAGTGTCACACAGAATCTTCTTAGAGACTAAAAACTTAGGTTACAGATATAGCACACATAATCTACAAATAGAGCTAAAAATAAATCAACTGAAATTTCAAGCAGCCTCATTAAACAACTGTACACAGTTTTAGTTCAGGTCCTGAGACATGATTCCTGTGAACTGTAAACAAAGAAGTTAACTGCTGTCTAGCTAACAGAATTCAAACTAGTGTGTAAAGAACAACCTAAATCGGCTGGGCATGGTGGCTCACACCTGTAATTCCAGCACTCTGGGAGGCCGAGGCAGGCGGATCACCTGAGGTCAGGAGTTTGAGACCAGCCTGCTCAAAATGGCAAAACCCCATCTCTACTAAAAATACAAAAAATCAGCTGGGCATGGTGGCTCATGCCTGTAATCCTAGCACTTTGGGAGGCCAAGGTGGGTGGATCACGAGGGCAGGAGATCAAGACCATCCTGGCGAACACAGTGAAAAAACTCCATCTCTACAAAAAACACAAGAAATTATCCAGGCGTGGTGGCGGACGCCTGTAGTCCCAGCTACTCGGGAGGCTGAGACTGGAGAATGGTGTGAACCCAGGAGGCAGAGCTTGCAGTGAGCTGAGATCTTGCCACTGCACTCCAGCCTGGGAGCCACAGTGAAACTCCATCTCAAAAAAAAAAAAAAAAAAAATGAAGTAAAAGAGGTTCACTGGTTTGAGTTCCAATTTCTCTTTTAAAGCTGTGAGGCACATGTAAAATACAGGAAAGAAAAAGTTCTGGGATTCTCTAGATGAGACAGGCTAACTATAAAATAGAAACATTGTAGTTTTAACATTTTTTCAATACTACATTGTTCAAATTCATTACATCCTTTCAAGTTTAGAATTTCAACCTGAATACACTTGGTGTTACGGACTGAACGTTTGTGTCCCCCTGTAAATTCCTATGTTGAAATCCTAACCCCAAGGTGATAGTTATGGGGAGAGGGGGCCTATGGCAGGTAATTACAGCATAAGAGTAGAACCCTCATGAATAAGTTTAGTGCTTGCTCCAGTCTGAATGTCCTCCTCAAACTTCCTATGTTAAAACTCCCAAGGTGATGGTTTTTGGAGGAGGGGCCTTTGGGGGGTAATTAGGTCATGAAGGCTCTGCCCTCATGAATATGATTAGTATCATTATAAGAGAGGTTTGAGGAAGCTGTTTGCCCCTTCTGTGATGCCACAGCTAGAAGGTACCATCTATGAGAAACAGGCCCTTACCAGACTTTGAATCTGCTGGTGCCTTGGTTTTAGACTTCCCAGCCTCTAGAAATGTGAGCGATAAATTTGTTTATAAATTATCCAGTTCGAGAATTTTGTTATAGGAGCCTGAACATACTAAGACAGAAGTTGGCACCAGTAGCAGGAGGCAGACGTAACAAATACCTAAAAATGTGGAAGTAATTTTGGAACTGGGTAAGGGGTAGAGGCTGGAAGAGTATGGATGTGCATGCTAGAAAAAACCTACGTTGCTGTGGAAGGAGCATTAAGAGTGGTGAAGGCTCAAAAGAAAAGCAGAACTGCTGAGAAAGCTTCAATCTTCTTCGAGATTACCTTAGTGGTCACAGTCAAAATGTTGGATGGTAAAGGCCATTCTAACGAGGGCTCAGAAAAAAATGAGAAACATGTTACTGGAAACAGAAGAAAAGGTAATCTTGTAATAAAGTGGCAAAGAACCTGGTAGGATTGTGCCTGTGTCCTAGTGTTCTGTGGAAGAGGAAACAGGATATTTAGTGGAAAAAATATCCAAGCAAAGTCTTGAGGGTGTTTGTGGCTTCTCTTGACTTATGGTAAAATGTGAGAAGATAGAAACAAATAAAAGATGAAATCTATAATCACAAGGGAAGCACAGAATTTAAAGATTTGGAAAATTCTCAGCCTAGCCATGTTGTAAAGAATGATACAGCTTGTTGAGGAGAAACCAAAGGTGCGGTGCAAGCATCTGTTAAGGGGATTCGTGTGGGTGGAAGGAAGCCAGATGCTATTTACCGAGACAATGGGAGAATGACCAATAAGGTATTTCAGAGATGTTCAGAGTTGCCCTATCCATCACAGGCCCTGAACTCTGGGGCCTGTGGCAGAACATATTTTAAGGCTCTGCTCCCTAAATTCTGGTGCAGTGCTCCTTGGTTATGCCAGCTGTTGCTCAAGTAGGCTCAGGTGCAGCTCAGATCACCCTTCTAGAAGGCACAGATGATAAACCTTGGCATAGTGTTTGCACAGTGCCATCTCCACGGCTGTGCGAGTGCATGAGCTGTGATGGTGTGGCTGCCTCCACCTATATTTCAAAGGATGCTAGAAAAGCATTGGGTGCCCAGGCTGAGAGCTGTCATGAGGCACGGCCACTGCAGAAACCCCCCAATAGAGTGATATGAAGTATAGGTGTGAGGGCAAAGCCACCACAGGGAGCCTCCACTAGGGCAATGCTCAGACATGCATTGGGATTGGGGCTGTCTCTGAAACCCTGGAAGGGTAGGGCCTACCAGTGTGCAACTCCAGCCTAGGAGAGACACGAGACTCCAATCTGTGAGAGCTGCAGCATGGTCTGTGCCCTGCAAAAATACAGGGGCAGGGTCACCCAGAACCTTGAGGCTGGATATGGTCTGGATATTTGTGCCCTCCAAATCTCACACTGAAATGTTAATTCCCAGTGTTGGAGGTGGGGCCTGGTGGGAGGTGTTTGGATCACTAGGGTGGATCCCTCAATGAATAGCTCAGCATCATGTCCTTGGTGATAAATGAGTTCACATGCAATCTGTTTGTTAAAGAAGATGTGGCACCTCCCTCCTCTCTCCTGCTCCTGCTCTTCCATGTAACTTGCTGGCTCCTTGCTGACTTCTAACATGATTGTGAGCTTCCTGAGACCCTCACCAGAAGCAGATGGCAGCACCATGCTTCCTGTACAGCCTGCAGTACCATGAGACAAAATAAAACCACTTTTCTTTATAAATTACCCAGTCTCAGGTATCCCTTTATAGCAAGGCAAATCCTACCCCAATGTGTCCAGAGGCAGGACACGGAATCAGATTATTCTTGAGCCTTAAGATTTAATGCTGTTTGCCTTGTTGGTTTTAAGACTTGCTTGGGATTTATCTATCATTTCTTTCTTCCTATTTTTCCCTTTTGGAATGGAAATGTCCGTGCTATGCCTGTCTCACCACTGTGTTTTGAATGCACATAACCTGTTTCATTTCACAGGCTCACAGCTTGAGAAAAACTGGCCTCATCCACATCTGATTTAAATGATATTAGTTTAAACTCTGGGCTTTAGACTTCTTAGTTGGCGGTGGAACGAGTTAAGAATTTTGGGGTACTGGGATGGAATGAATGTATTCTGTGTATGAGAAGGACATAAATTTTGGGCACCAATGGCAGAATGCTATGGTAGGGGGAGGAGGAGGAGGAGGGAAGAAGAGGAAATGATCAGACTCTTCTCTGCATTCTCCGAGGCAACAATGAATGCCTGAAGACAACAGAGCAATGTTTATTTACTAAGTTCTGAACAAAAGTAAAAGAGATTAAAAACCACTCAGCCAAGATCTGGTTAAGTATAAAAGCCTCAGGCATTCTCAAACATGAAGTACCTCTTTAAACTGGGGAGGGAAGTAGGGCAAAGTATGTGTGAGAGGGGAATTAAAAGATCATTCAAAATTAAGAACACAGACATGGAGAAGCAACAGTAAAAGGACTAGTCTTGATCACTGAATATAATTAACTGTAAAACTAGAGAAAATAAAGCTAGTTATGTAGCAAATGTGGAAATCGTAGTCACAAAACAAAACTTAAAAATATAAACTATGACTATAAAAATAGCAATATCACTTTTAAAAATCAGAAAGTGGAGGCGGGGAAGATGAAAAGTGCAATACATTAGCAGTATGTATTTCATCTTTCAGGCTGGAAGTCAATCAATTCTGTGTAGAACACAGTATTTAAAAAGGGTATACAATTAAAAAATGGTTAAAATGGTAAATTTTGTTATGAATATTTTACCAACATAAACAATGTACAAAAAATGGGACAATGTTTTTTATCTTGTTTTTTTAACAGAAGGAACTTTCATTTTTTTTGGAGCTGAAGTCTTGCTTTGTTGCCCAGGCTGGAGTGCAGTGGCACGATCTTGGCTCACTGAAGCCTCCTCCCTCTGGGTTCAAGGGATTCTCTTGCCTCGCCTCCTGAGTAACTGGGATTACAGGCACATACCATCATGCCCAGTTAATTTTTCTATTTTTTTTTTTTTTTAGTAGAGTTGGGGTTTCATCATGTTGGCCAGGCTGGGCTTGAACTCCTGACCTCAAGAGATCTGCCCACGTCAGCCTCCCAAAGTGCTGGCATTACAGGCATGAGACACCATGCCTGACCAGGAACTTATATTTTTAAAAATTTATGACTCTAATCCATTTTATTTTTCCTGTTGAATACTATTTCATTAAATAACATGTACAATGCATGCCATTTCTGCAAAAGTATTTCCTACTATCTATCCATTCATCCATCTTTTCATGTGAACACAACCATAGGAACGTGTCTAAAATAATGTTCACCTAACGTTAATGATGGCTATTTCTAAATAATGAGGTTCATTTTAATTTTTTGAGTTCTAAAAGTTTATTTATATTCGTTCTTTAAATTGGTGTTAAATATGCATAACACTTATCATTTTAACCATTTTTAAGTTTTCAGTTCTGTGGTATTAAGTAAATTCACATTACCGTGCAACCATCCATCTCCAGAGCTTTTTCCATCTTCTTCTGAAACTGCACACATTAAACAATAACTTTACTTTTCCCATTTCCCTCTTCCCCAACACCTGACAATCACCAATCTACTTATTTGTCTACTCCAGCCACCTCATATAAGAGGAATCATACAAGATATATCCTTTTGTGCCTGGCTTATTTCATTTAGCATAATGTCTTCCAGGTTCATCCATTCTGTAGCATGTATCAGAATTTCATTTCTTAGACTGAATAATATTCTACCGTATGTACATACCACATTTACTTTTGTTGCTTTGCAGATACTCTTTGTCTTTTACTTTTGACAGTTTCATGATAATGTGTCTTGATGTCGGACTCTGGGTTTATCAAACGTGGACTCCTTGAGTTTCTTTGATTTGTAGAGCCGTGTCTTTCCTCAAATTTGATAAGTTTTCAGCTATTATTTTTCTAAATTATCTCTCCACCCTTTCTCTTTTTTCTCCTTCTGGACTCCAGTAATGCATCAATTGGTCTGCCTGATGGTACTGCATAAGTCCTTCAGACTCTGTTCACTTTTCTTTTTTCTTTGATTTTGCTCCTCGGACTTGATCATTTCAAATAACTTGCCTTCAAGTTCACTGATTCTTTCTTTTGCCTGTTCAAGTCTGCTGTTGAACCCTTCTAGTAAATTTTTCAATTCAGCTACTGTATTTTCCAGTTCCAGAATTTGATTCTTTTAAATAATTTCTTTGTTGACACAAATTTTGTTCATGTATCATTTCCCTGATTTCATTATTTCTCATTAGCTCATTGAGCATATTTAAGACAGTTGTTTTAAAGTCTTTTCTGAGCAAATCCAATTAATTTGTGTGTCTTTACAGGATAGTTTCTGAAGATCTATTTTGTTTCTTTGGATGGGCCAGGTTTCATCCCTTCTTTGCGTGTTCTATGATTTCTTTGCTGAAAATCTGACATTGGAAAAAACCACCCCTCCCAGTCTTTGAAGACTGACATGAAAGACCTTCACTACTTATCAAGCACCTCAGACTTGGGAACAGTGTAGGGAGTGTGCTTAAGGTCAACTCAGGTCTTTTCTGGGCATGCATCCTGTCTGGGCCTGTGTGTGCTTTCTGCCTTTTTTTTTTTCTTGTTTCCTCTGGCTGCCTGTAAATGTCTTAATTTCCCAGAATCTCACCCAAGCTTCTTCTGAAGGCCTTAGATGTTGTATGGTATTCCTCTGTGTATAACCTCTTCCTCCCACACATCCACAGGTCTGTAGTCTCCCTGTAGTTTTCATGTGCTATGGTGCCCACCACTGCCTTCCTTGGCCTTCAGCCTGAGATTCAAACCATGCTGTGTTCCCTGTATGTGCTCTGAACGAGGCGAGTCTGAAACCAGTCTCTTGGGCAACCTACTGATAGGCAAGAGTGCCTCAAACTAGTCCTGCTCGAATCCTTCTCTCCTGAGGAAGGGAATGGAGAACTGGGCCATTTACTTCTCTTTGTGCTGCACTGTGCCAGAGATAGAGTAGGGTAAGGGTGAGTAAAATTACCACAGAATGTCCTATCATTTTGCATGTGGCTTTTTCTTGATTGGGCATTTGCTGGGTTGCTACAGATCTTTGACTGGTTTCCATAGTTCCTACAAAGTTATTTTAGTCAGTCTGTAGCTATTTATTTGATGTTTCTGTGGGGAAACAAGCACCTGCAACATCCTAGTCAGCCATTTTGCTAATGTTTGAATTTTGCTCTGCTTGAGAATGTACAATATTATGAAAAACAATTTTTCTTTAAGGAAACAAAACAAAATTTTTATAAAGTAAAATAAAACCCACTCCAAGTATGAAGTATAATCTGTGTTAATTCAGCTGGGAATGCAGAGAAAATCCAACTTATAGCTTAATCAAATAGAAAAAAATTTCATTTTTTTCTTTCACAAAAGGTAGGCACTTCATGGAACCAATTCAGGTGCAAGACAACGTCATCAGAAACCCAGATTCTTTGTTTCTGCCCCCAAATCCTTGGCTTTTTTTTTCTTCAAGTTTTCTCATGAAAATGTCCTTAGTATTTATTTTTATGTGTCATGGTAAAAGGCTCTACATAACAAAGCAAAAAAAGGAGGACAGTATGGGAACGAGTGCCAATTATATCTGTTCTTCTTCAGAAGAAAAGCAAAATGTTTCCCAGAAACTCTCAGCAGACTTCTAGTTTCCATCTTACTGGCCTCACATGTGTCAAGCATGTAGCTACCCTGCCAGCAATGAAAGGCTGGAGGAGAAAGTTTTTAGGTGTTATAGTCTCTAGAAGAGAGGCAGGTGAGGTAGAAAGAGGTGAGAATGATGGGGGAGCCAACCCACAGTCTCTGCTGCAAGGGTCTAAGTTATTTCTTGAAACAAATTTTTCAGTGCTTTTGCTGAGTCACAATATTTTACATAAATTTATAGTTAATAAGCTTGGTGGAAAGTATTTAAATCTTCAATTTGAGAAAGATTACCTGAGGACACAACCAATCTCAGCTACAAGTTACTTTCAGTAATAAGGAAAAAGGGACACCACGGACTCACTGCACCAATACTATACTAATATGATATCTGACAAAAATCTATTGTGGGTAACTTCAGAAAATAAACGTAATTTTTATTAATTTAAAAGTCAATACTGAAATCTCTCAAGAGAATTATTTATCTGCCAACATTTCCTACAGCGGTTATACATTTTTTAAAAGTACATGCTGTCAACAAGTCAGCACACTCTTTGGTAATGATTATGTCCACATATGTTAGTCATCAGCCTGTCGATAACTGACTAGAACATTTTTCCAGTTTAAATGCTCAGAATCCAAGTTCCTGAGATAAGAGCTATTTTAATCTTTTCAGAATTCTAAGGCAAGGGTAATCAGAATAAAATTATAAAGAAAACTCACCTCAACTCTCAGATAGTAACATGCTATTTATTACATGGGACAAAAATGTATGATGTCTAGTTAGTAAGGCTTTCATTCCAGTTCTGATGACTCAAAAGCTGGAACATAACACAGCAACATTCAATACCAACCAAAAACCTTCAGTTGCCCATCCCTCAAACTGGATAAGGGTAAAGAAATACTTAAAAAGAAAAAAAAAAAGCAATAGTATGAATAGACTTAGGTAGTCTTTGAAAAACACCCAAATGAATTTTCCTCTTCAGTTTTTTTTTTTCAAGTCCACCCTCATTCCTTTTTGGAAGGAGGAATGGTGTGAAATGCACTCAAGATGAGCTATTTCTTGAAAGATGAGTAGGAACTTGCCAAAAGCTTGGGGAGGGGAGTGCTAGTCCAGGGACAAAGGTGCTCTTGGAGCAGGGTAATCCATATTCATAACTAACAACTCCCCAAGTAAACTTCCTACTCTGCCATTTTCCCAGTTTTGAACCATGTTGTTCCTTCTACTTCTCATTCCTGAGAGAATTTCAAGACTTTTATTTTTTTCTTTCTTGCTTGCTTTTTCAATTCCTAAGACACATTAGTGCTGCCAGTAATTCCTATTCTGGAATCTCTCAGTTCTGGAGTTCTAGCTTCCAGCGGGGAGCTTCTCTCTTGAGTCCACCTCTTCTTCTTCTAAAAGATTTAGTTATTCCTCTCATCACTGCCCTGGCCCTACCCCTGTGACATTAAATAAGTCAATTTCTCAGAGCCCCAGGTTTCCTATCTATTTATATAAATTATACATATATATAAAAACATAGCTGAGCTAGTGAACAGTTCTCAACCCAGTGACTCAGTAGAATCTTTTCATAATAAATATTTTATAATTCCCCTTTAATTATCCTAAAAATAACCACAAACAATATAACAATATAATCTATTTACATGTATCTTTTTAATCAATATAATGCACTATTTATAATACAGGGGAGGAAAAGGGAATTTATAATAAGGTAATATTTTAATCATTTCTTTCCTTTTTTTTTTTCCAGTCTTATTCTGTCACCCAGGCTAGAGTGCAGTGGTGTGATCTTGGCTCACTGCAACCTCCGCCTCCCGGGTTCAAGCAATTCTCCCGCCTCCGTCTCCCGAGTAACTGGGATTATAGGCGCCCGTCACCACGTCCAGCTAATGTTTGTATTTTTAGTACAGATGGGGTTTCACCATCTTGGCCAGGCTGGTCTCAAACTCCTGACCTCGTGATCCACCTGCCTCGGCCTCCCAAAGTGCTGGGATTACAGGTGTGAGCCACAGCACCTGGCCTATTTTAATCATTTCAATGTGTCAATACTTGAGGATAACTGCACTGTAAGACATAATGAACTGGTCAAATGCTTGTACCTGTACATGGAATACCCTAAATGCAGCAGATACACATGCAAACTGGTACCAAGAGAATTCTCAAATTGATAAGGAGAGAAAAATGAAAGACTAGTGTGGTAGGCTGAATGATGGTTCCCCCAAAAGATGTCCACATCCCCGTCATGGGAACCTGTGAATGTTAGCTTATAAGACAAAGGGTTTGCAGATGTGATTAAATTAGAGATACTGAGATGGAGGTGATGATCCTGGATCACTTCACTGGATCTAACTACAATCACAAGTATCCTTATAAAACGGCAGCAGAAGGGATGACATCATCAAAATGGCAGAAGAGGACTCCTGGACCTTCCTTCTTCCAACAAGTAAACTGATTCCACAACAATCCCCATGGCCGAATTCCCTTTCTGTGAAATCCAGAAACTTTAAGAGGCTCCTGCATCCCAGTAAGTGTGAAACCAGTCACATCAAAGCCAGTAAGTCAATTCAGATACCCTACTACCATAATCCTCTGGCACAGCTCCATAAGACAGGAATGAAATCCCCCAGCTCCTAGCTTCTCCCCAGGAAGAGAAAGAGGTACCCTATGTGTCTAATGTTCAAAGTTTTCTAGGAACTACCCAGAAAACTGGTTTGTGTCTACCCTGTCTTGGAGCACTGACAGAACCCAACAAACTCTGGCCACTCATGGCAATTTCGGGTGTTGATAACCATAGCCACCCCACCCTCTACCTCTGGCTCATCACGGAGTAAGCAGGCAAAAACCCCAGCTCTTTAGCTTCTACCTGGGAATGGATGGGGAGGTACCGTGTGTCCAACCACTCACCTTAAATGGGGACTGCCTGAGGAAATGGCTTCAGTCTCCATGGTCTCAGAAGCTGAAGGGACCTGAAATATTCTAGATGCCTAGGGACTATTAAGAACAAAGAAAGTGGATACAACTGGCATGAAGGTTTGAAAGATCCCAGAATTTCTGTCAGGGCTGATTGGTGAGGGTCTTCTCCAGAATGAGTCCAGACCATGAAGACTAAGAGAGGTAATTATTTTGTCTATGGCACAAAAACATCAACAGAGAATGTCAAGGAAAAAGAATAAACGAGGAAATATTTTCCCCAAAAGACAAAGAGATGAATCTCTAGAAACTGATCCTAATGAAATAGAGATATATCAATTAACTGACAGAGAATTCGAAATCACTACTACCAAATAAGCTCCCACATGTACACACTTAAGTTTTGTATATGGTTATTCACGGAAGCACTGTTTATATTAGCCAAAGACTAGAAACAGCCAAAGTATCCATCAATCATGGTCTGCTTAAATGAATGAATTTTAATTGAAGAAATTATGCATTTATATAAGAAGATCTTCAAGATATAATGCTTACTATAATATATAATATCTATATAAAATATACATGAAACTTAGTAGCATTCCTGTGATAAAAAGGAAAAAGTAAAAATGTGTATTTGTGTGTGTGTGTGTGTGTGTGTCTGCAGTTGTTCCCTCCAGGGAGGGAAACAGTAACTGAAGGCAGACTTTTCACTTTTGTACTTTTGAAATTACGAGATGTGAATGTGTTACTATTTATTTATTTTCTTAAAACAGGGCCTCACTCTTGCCCAGGCTGGTGTGCAGTGGCATGTTAATAGCTCAGTACAACACTGAACTCCAGGGCTCAAGCGATTCTCCCACCAAAGCCTCCCAAGTAGCTGGGACTACAAGTGCACACCATTATGCCAAGCTAATTTTTTTTTTTTTTGAGATGGAGTCTCGCTCTGTCGCCCAGGCTGGAGTGCAGAGGCACGCTCTCAGCTCACTGCAACCTTCGCCTCCTGGGTGCAAGTGACTCTCCTGCCTCAGCCTCCCAAGTAGCTGGGACTACAGGCGTGTGCCATCATGCCTGGCTAACTTTTTGTATTTTTAGTAGAGATAGGGTTTCACCATGTTAGCCAGGCTGGTCTCAAACTCCTGGGATCAAGCAGTCCTCCCTCCTAAGCCTCCCAAAGTGCTGGGATTACAGGCATAGGCCACCACACCTGGCCTTGAATGTGTTACCTTTTAAACAATAAATACAATTTTGTTAAAAATAATTCCTTAAGTTAAATAGCCAGAGAACTTTAATCTTTTTTTAATAAATAAATAAAAATAGCATGTTCATCATCTGGATATTTAATTATTTGTTTTCTTAGCTTTTTCTACCACACTAATTGGTGGGTTAGATTTTATCCCCCATCATATGCAATGTTTTGTTTTTTTCCACAAAATATGAGAATGGGTTTCCTCAAAATACGCTATATAACACAAACTTACAAGTTGACCAAGCAGGGCTCACTCGTGTTACATACTAGTGTAACGCATCACCTATTATTGCCTAGTGTTACACACGAGAAAGACCAGACTTTCATCTTAGAAACAGAGATTCTGTTAACAGTGTCAAACAAGGGGATGCAAACCATCATTAAAGTGATTATGTAACTTTTAATAGAGCTGTAAATCTGGCAGCATTCAGAGACCAGTAGCAAATATATGGCTACAAGTGCTCATTAATTGACTCTTAAGTAGACTTCAGAAGTTACAGAAGGAACTGTTAGTTCATTAGGTCCCTGTGCCACATATCCCTGAAGTGGCTGACCAAGAACAACTTCAAAGCTCTTTTGTGCTGGGAAAGAATGCCAATGAATCAATTTTCTTATCCAATTTCATAAAACTCAATTGCCTTAATAAATAATGATGATAAACGTAATGAAATATTAAGCAATAATTAAAAACAAAGGTTACGTAGAAATATATTTAAAAGCTCCTAACATTAAAGTCAACAAACCAGAATAGAAAGAAAAAGATCTATGAGTGTTACTACATAAAAATCCCCAAGTCTTGATGATGCCCAACAAAGCTCTTCCCAATGAGCACCCCAGCTTGTTTCCTCATTCTTCTGCATCTCTGCCCTCACTAACTCGGCTTCAGCTACACTGACTTCTCTGATGTTTTTTGAAAACACCACATATCTAAAGTACAGCACAGCCTTTGCTATAGTTGTATATTCTTCAGTTATTAAAAATAAACCTTCCCATTGTATTTCCTAAAGGGAATTTTTCCATGTGACAGCTTGTAACTGAGAAAACAGATTATATGTATGTAGGATTAGGTTGGTGCTTTGTTAGAAATATTGTGTCTATAATTTCATTGAAATTATCCTTCCTTTAATTTCCTAAATAATAAAAAACATAACAGAATGACTGAATAAATTTAAAACAGCAAAAAGGGAAGAAATTATGTTGTTCAAATCAAGAAAAACTTGTCCATGAAAAATAGTACCTGCATCAGATAGAAAGATGTCAAATTAACAACCTAATAATGCAACTAAACAATATGGATATGTTCAGAAGTAAGTTCTAGATGTGCAGAACAAGTTTAATGCCTGGAGTATAGTCCAAAGTTTTTGATGATTCTTTGTTATCTTTATTATTTTTTACACAAATTGACACACAGAATTTAAACAGAACAACTCAAGTATGTCCTTGTAATATTTCCTAGGATTTTCTTGCATTTTAAACAGATAAATGTAGCCTACTTGCAAATATGCAACTGTATATGCACTAGTATCTAACCACGTAAAAAAAAACAAAAGGTGGCCAACATCAAGAAAACCGTTTGTAGAAAAAAGGATACAAAATAGTTATGTATCTTTTGATAGCAAAGATATATTTTTTCTGGGATATTTGTTGGTTTTTTAATTAAATGAAAATTATATATCTTTACCATGTAAAATATATTTCAATATCATGTAGTATGTAAACATTGTGGAATGGCTAAATCAAGCTAAATAACATCTCCATTACCTCACATATTTGCTTTGTTGTGGTGATAACATTTAAAATGTACTCTGTTAGCAATTTTCAAGTATGTAATATACTTGTTATTAACTGTAATCACCACATTATACAGGTTGAGCATCCCTAATCTGTAAATCCAAAATCCTCCATCATATGCAATGGAAACCAGTCACAGGCACTTGGAGTTAGGCCCACTGACACCACCTCCCAGCCTGTGAAGACCCCTGAGGAAGCTCTGCATTCCCTAGAGCACTGTAAACACAATGCTTTGAAACATGGCACCTCACAAGGCTGGTCACCAGTGCCCATATAGCAAGGTAAGATAACCCATTTGCAATAAATTCCACCAAGATTTCTTTTGCAGCAACTTTTTCCTGTTTTTTTTTTTTTTTTTTTTTTTAAGTGGCATGGGTCATTCCCACAACCACAGAATATATATTCTTCTCATCTGCATGTGAAACATACTCTATGACTGACCACATGCTCAGGAAAGTCTCAACAAATAAAAAAAAAAAAACTGAAATCATACCAAGAATCCTCTTGGGCTATAGTGGAATAAAAATAGAAATCAATACAAAGAAGAACTCTCAAAAACATACAAACACATGAAAACTAAAGAATTGACTCCCGAATGACTTTTGGGTAAACAACAAAATTAAGGCAGAAATAAAAAAGATTCTTTGAAACAATGAAAATCAAGATATAACATACCAAAACCTCTAGGATGCAGTAAAAACAGTGTTAAGATGAAAGTTTAAGCTGGGTGCGGTGGCTCATGCCTGTAATCCCAGCACTTTGGGAGGCCGAGGTGGGCAGATCACTGGAGGTCAGGAGTTCGAGACCAGCCTGGCCAATATGGTGAAACCCCATCTCTACTAAAAATACAAAAATTAGCTGGGCATGGCGGTGTGCACCTGTAGTCCCAGCTACTCAGGAGGCTGAGGCAGAAGAATCGCTTGAACCCAGGAGGCGGAGGTTGCAGTGAGCCAAGATCGTGCCTCTGCACTCTGGCCTGGGTGACAGAGCGAGACTCCATCTCAAAAAAAAAAAAAAAAAAGGAAGAAAGTTTATAGTGCTAAATGTCTACATAGAAAAGAAAAATCTCAAATTAACAACCTAATGTCACACCTACAGGAACTAGAAAAACAAGAACAAATTAAATCCAAAGCTAGCTGAAGAAATAACAAAAACAGAGCAGAACTAAATGAAGGTGAGACTAAAAGAACTATATAAGGATTGACGAAATGAAAAAGTGTTTTTTTGAAAGGATAAACAAGATCAATAACCACTAGCTAGATCAACAAAGAAAAAAAGAGAGATGATCCCAATAAACACAATCAGAAATGATAAAGGTGACATTACAACTAATCCCACAGAAATAAATTTAAAAAAAAATCCTCAGAGACTACTATGAACATCTCTATGCACATAAACTGGAAAATCTAGAGGAAATGGATAATTACCCAGAAATATACCATCTCCCAAGATTGAATCAGGAAGAAATTGAAACCCTGAACAGACCAGTATTGAGCTCCAAAATTGAAGCAAAATTGAATCCTTACCTTACCAACCAAAAAAAAAAAAAAAGTCCTGGACCAGATGGTTTCACAGCCAAATTCTACCGGATGAACAAAGAAGAGTTGATACCAATTCTACTGAAACTATTCCAAAGTATCGAGGAGGAGGGACTCCTCCCTAACTCACTCCAAAACCCAGTATCATCCTGATGCCAAAATCTGGCAAAGACACAACAAAAGTAGAAAACTATAGTCCAATATCCCTGATCAACACAGAAGCAAAAATCCTCAACAAAATACTGGCAAACGGAACCTAGTAGCACATCGAGAAGGTAATCCACCACGATCAAGTGGACTTTATTCCTCAGATGCAAGGATGATTCAATATATGCAAATCAGTAAATGTAAAAAGAGAATTAAAAACAAAAACCCCTAGATGCAGAAAAAACATTAGATAAAATCCAACATCTCTTCAGGATAAAAAAAACACAAACCCTCAACAAACTAGGCATTGAAATAATAAGAGTCATGTATGACAAAACTACAGTCAATATCATATTTAATGGGTAAAAGTTGAAAGGGTTTCCCCCAAAATCTGGAACAAAACAGGTATGTCCACTTTCACAACTCCTTCAACAAAGTACTAAAGCCCTAGCAAGAGCAATTGGCCAAGAGAAAGAAATAAAAGGCATCCAAAGAGGAAGACAAGTTATCTCTGTTCACTGACAATAGGATTCTATACCTAGAAAACCCTAAAGATCTTGCCAAAAGACTCCCAGACCTGAAACATGACTTCATGAAGTCTGAAGATACAAATTCAACGTATAAAAATCAGTAGCTTACATCAAAACAACATATTTAACAAAAAAAAATCAGAAGCATTTCTACACACCAATAACATTCAAGCTGAAAACCAAATCAAGGGCATAGTCCTATTTACAACAGCCACACACACACAAGATACTTAGGAATACATCTAACCAGGAAGGTGAAATATCTCTACAAGGAAAACTATAAAACACTGCTAAAGGAAATCACAGATGACATAAACAGATGGAAAAACATTCCATGCTCAAGGATTGGAAGAATTAAGATCATTTAAATCGTTATATTGCCTAAATTAAACTA
>JAKGGE010001083.1:0-15996 GCA_023748175.1 Hoolock leuconedys | reverse complement strand
GGAGGGACTCTTCCCTAACTCACTCCAAAACCCAGTATCATCCTGATGCCAAAATCTGGCAAAGACACAACAAAAGTAGAAAACTATAGTCCAATATCCCTGATCAACACAGAAGCAAAAATCCTCAACAAAATACTGGCAAACGGAACCTAGTAGCACATCGAGAAGGTAATCCACCACGATCAAGTGGACTTTATTCCTCAGATGCAAGGATGATTCAATATATGCAAATCAGTAAATGTAAAAGAGAATTAAAACAAAAACCCCTAGATGCAGAAAAAACATTAGATAAAATCCAACATCTCTTCAGGATAAAAAAAACACAAACCCTCAACAAACTAGGCATTGAAATAATAAGAGTCATGTATGACAAAACTACAGTCAATATCATATTTAATGGGTAAAAGTTGAAAGGGTTTCCCCCAAAATCTGGAACAAAACAGGTATGTCCACTTTCACAACTCCTTCAACAAAGTACTAAAGCCCTAGCAAGAGCAATTGGCCAAGAGAAAGAAATAAAAGGCATCCAAAGAGGAAGACAAGTTATCTCTGTTCACTGACAATAGGATTCTATACCTAGAAAACCCTAAAGATCTTGCCAAAAGACTCCCAGACCTGAAACATGACTTCATGAAGTCTGAAGATACAAATTCAACGTACAAAAATCAGTAGCTTACATCAAAACAACATATTTAAGAAAAAAAAATCAGAAGCATTTCTACACACCAATAACATTCAAGCTGAAAACCAAATCAAGGGCACAGTCCTATTTACAACAGCCACACACACACAAGATACTTAGGAATACATCTAACCAGGAAGGTGAAATATCTCTACAAGGAAAACTATAAAACACTGCTAAAGGAAATCACAGATGACATAAACAGATGGAAAAACATTCCATGCTCAAGGATTGAAGAATTAAGATCATTTAAATCATTATATTGCCTAAATTAAACTACGGACTCAACACACAAACAAACACATCTAAATTAAAAACAGTAACAACTAGATGCCTTTTTTGTTTTTGCCTTTACAATTTGCAAATTAATCTAATCACAGCTGCAGAGGGTATAGACAAGTTTTCTTAACTGCTAGTGGATAGTAAACTGACCTTAACCTTTTTCCGGAGATTTTTTTGGCTATATGTACCAAGATCTTTAAAATGAGATTTCTCATTCTTTGTCACTTACTGGAATCTAGTCTAAGCAAACACTTAGAAGTATGAAAGAAATTTATGCATGAAGATGTTCATATTTTAGTAAAATCAGAAATGAATGAAATGAAGCAATTAAGATGTGATATAATAAGATAAGCAGAAGCAACCCCAAGAGGGTTTGTAAAGAATTGAGTACATTGGCTAGGCATGGTGGCTCTCACGCCTGTAATCCCAGCACTTGGGAGGCCAAGGTGGGCAGATCACAAGGTCAGGAGTTCGAGACCAGCCTGACCAACATGGTAAATCCTGTCTCTACTAAAAATACAAAAATTAGCCAGGTGCAGTGGCAGGTGCCTCTAATCCCAGCTACCGTGTGGAGGCTGAGGCAGGAGAGTTCTTGAACCCAGGAGGTGGTGGAGGTTGCAGTGAACCAAGATCATGCCACTGCACTCCAGCCTGGGTGACAGAGCAAAACTCATCTTGGGGAAAAAAAAAAAAAGAGCTGACAGTGATAGGAGAAAACCTAATGGAATAATATCGAGTGATACATTGTTAAGTAATAAATTAACCAAAATTATACATGTGATATTTATCATTCACGACCCAGTAAAATAAACTACCCCTGGACATTTTAAACAAAGGGAATTTATTGTGGGAAATGCTTCACAGGTGATGAAGAGCAGAGACCCAACATCATGGAAGCAGCCCAGAGACAGTCAATAGCCATTACCACACCCCCATGGCTGCAGAAAGTGGTGACAGAGCCCAGAGGCTGGGCACTTGTGGCAGATAGAATCATGGAGGAGATGCAGTTACTGATGCAAAACTGCTTCCCGCAGAGAGAGGGACAAGCACCCTGCCTTTATCCTTCTTTTCACTACCCAGTTCTTGCTGGTGTTCCCATTGGCCATATCCATCCAGAAGCCAATTGCCAATGGAACCATGGTGGACAGGAAACGATTCGAGTAGATGGACAATGACCACCACACAGCGATCTCAACTTAGATAAACATGATGCATGTTAAATGGTATTAAAAAGTATCACTTTTGCCGATAGGGCTATATATGGCTTTAGTTTCCTATATGTTTTGTATTTTCAAAGAAACTGAACAATATTATTAAAATTAAATAAATGGAAAAGTGTGTTTGTGGCAGATACACAACGGTTTTAAAAAGATAATGTGTATGTAGGGATAGATGGGCTGTTGTTAAACAACAGATTTTGTATGCTGTGTCTCCCCGTGATCCCTCCAGCGGTCAGTGGCCCTAAAAGGGCTAGTGTCCTGGCTTTACGGGACCAGCAGGGGCGATCCAGTCTAGCACAAGGTCTTCCCTGACCGGCGGACTGTGGCTGGGATTTCTTGCATTTCAGAGCAGGACCGGCAGGTGTCATTCTGTCAGCTGGGGCTCCTGTCCCCAAGAGGTTTATCTCCGCCAGCCCATCTCAGAGCTGGACTCTTTCCATTTCAGGCGCTACCAGGGACTCGCTATGAGAAATCCAAGCCAAGCACCACTGGCACTGAGGGTCCTTCCTTGTCCCTTTTGGGTGATTGGCACGGTGTCCATTGAACCCCCAGCCCTCACTGTGCTCATTATGTGTAGCCTAAGGGCACTTTGCCTGGAGTGCTGGTGGTCACTGCTGTGAGCTGTCAGCCCTAGATGCATGTATCACAAGTTAATGCTCCATAAAACCCATCGTGGCTTTTCCCTAGTAAGCCTCAAATCACTGCAAAGTGTCATGAGAGCTCTCTGCTGTCTCCTGGAGCCATCTCACCCAAAGCCACTGACTCTGGGAGACCAGCCCAGGCCACAAACCAGCAAAGCACCAGTTATAGTTAGAGCTGCATTATGAAGCTGCTAGAGGATATTTCTTTGCAGGACAGACGTGGAATGTTTGGGGCCTGTGTTCGACCAGTCCTCGCCTTTGCTCTTCTGGGTACACAAAGCCATCGCTGCAATGTTAGCTGGGCTTGGCTCCCTCACTTGCCTCAAGCTCCCTTCATATATCTCTTTCAGGCACATGCTTTTCCCTCGGACACTTACAGACAGGTCCTCAGAGGTCAGAGCATGCTGTCAGGGAGCAGGGAGGTTTCCTGGGAGGTCGTCCCCAAATAGTGGATATGGCAACAGCTGCAGCCTCATGAGGGGCTGCCCTGGGCTGCCACTGGGCTCCTTAAGCAGCGTGCCAACCTGCTGCCCGCAGAAACTCTGGGGTAAGAGCTGGCTCCTGGAGTCCCACCCAGGCTGTGTTTCCCTCACAGTTTGCTCTTGTGTCTATGTGTGTGTTGGGGATATACTGGACAATTCAAGGGAGGCTCGTAAGGAGAGGAAGGAAAATGTAATTCTTTCTGGTTTGTCTTTCTCAACCCTCCCTCCTGCCTACAATCTCTAACTGAGAGAGAGTGTGCTATTATTTGTGTGACCTTTTTTTTTTCCTCCAATACACATAGAAGGTTGTATAATTATGTTTTCTCATGAAAATGAGTTAAAATCATTTAAAGAAAAAGTTTACTTAGGTGAAATGTAAACAAAGAGAGTTTGAAGTTTACAAAATATAATTTTAAGGGTAACAAAGGCCGTGGATGCAGTTTTAATTGTGAAAATACAGGATTTCATCAAAGTAAACTATTGCAGGTGAGAAAGTTGGAAACTGATGTAAATACATTATCCTGGGGCTGATAACGCCACAAATGTTGATCCTGAAAATTCTTCAGGTACCTTTCAGAGCTGAGAGTTGTGCTCTCTTGGGGTGACACTCAAAGGAAATTGGGTCCTTTTAAGCATACTTCTTGGGTTTTTAGTATTATTCTATTTTTTTATTGGAAATATACAATAAAATTCATCATAATACACTCCTGCTAATCTAAAAGAGATTGCTGTACCATAGGACATGTGTGCATATGAAATTTTATATTTGTTGAAAAGTTTTAGAGGAGAAAAGAAGAATCCTTTCTCTAAGTAACTTCTTTATAGATCTTGTTTTAATTGCATGCATACAAGTTCTCATTAATTATAAATTCAGTTCATGGGCAAAATATATTGTGTGCCCCTTTCTATAGGAAACTTACTGGATTATTTCTAATTTGAGTCTGTATCTGGGCAATAATGACAATAAGCAAATGATTCCAAATATATTTATGTAAGTAAGAGATTGCATTCTAGAACTTATTTTGAATAATTTTCTATAATTAAAATGACAAACACTTTTACAATCTGAATTTCCTCATAGTAAGGATAATTCTAAAAGTCGTGCCTTGAAAGTTTTGGTTTTAGAAGAAGTTCAAGAACTATTTGGCTCTGCAAGGAGAGCTTATACAGTTGTGAATTTAAGCCCCAGCTTGCTATGCCTTTATTAACATACCAGTTTTGGGGTTAAAAACTTCTTTTAGAGCCAAAATATTTTATTAAAAATTTAAAAACCTAGCTTTAGAGCTTTCAAAATATTTTATTAAAATTTCTCAGCCTGTGGGATATGGAGCCGGTAGAGTAATTATTACTTCCCCAAGGCTACTTCCCTTGCACTGTTTGAATATTTTAACAAATGCATAATGCTGTCTTTCCAGAAGAAATGGAAACATTTTCAATAATCAAATCAGTAAAATTTCTTGATGTTTTCTTTCAGTTTTTTATACCTACTTTGCCTTTTGAATAGTCTCAAGAATGGACCTAGCCAAATGTAAGTGATTAATTTATCACGCATCTGTGCCCTGACATACCTTGTTAATTTATTAATATTTTAGACAATTGTCAGAATCTAAAGTTTTATTTCCAGTTCTCAATCTAGAATGGCTAAACTTATTTTATGGTTCTACATGCCACTTGGACAATAAAAGATCATTTATGATTTCAAGAAGCATTTGCTCTCAAGTGACATTGTAAGTCGCACAATCTTTTGAAAAGAATTTAGTAAACACATTTCAAAAGCCACGAAAATCTCCACTTTAACTGAATGATTTCAAGTAGTAAATTTAAAAGTCAAACATAGGAAGGTACATGTTCTCACAAAATAAATTTCATACCATCCCTGGAAGCTGCTGTTAGAAGGTCAGCGTTCAATAAGCTTATAATGTTTTCCTATCTGTTTGTGTGACCATTAAAATTTCACCGTATTGGGGAATTTTACCTTTCATATCATTTAGTTCAAATTGTTAGGTGCTTTTAAATTAGCTCTTTTTATGTTCTTCGGTTAGTGAAAGTATTTTACTTTGGGTGCAGGAGCAGGGCCTCTTGGGCTGTGAAATGATCCACACAGGCCCCAAGCATGGGCAAGGCACTGGTTCCATCTCAATCTGAAAAATCAGACAAAGGTTTATTTCTACTTCTAAGCTACGCAATGTTGGCAGGTTGTTCGGACTTTTCCCATTCCTGAATATTACTTGTTGTATAATAAAAGCGATATTCTAACTAAAAAATTTTAAAGAAAAAAATTTGCAATCTTGCATTTAATGTGCAAACCATAGTCTTAGCATTTTTGTCTGTGTTCTCTTTTCAATCTTGCTTATAAACACATATAAGCCGTACATAGAGCTGATTGTGTTAGCGTATAGAATTCACACTTTATAAATGCCCCCTATTAATTTATTGTTTTTCATGTTGTCACATAGATTTTCAGGTTCTCCTCAACCGACTGCAAATTACCCACTGAGTTGGTGCCCCATTATGTCCTCGTCATTTCTCCTATCGCTGAGCATTTAGAACTTTCTAATGATTGACTTTTAAATTTCTTGAAATTATTGAGTTAAAGGGAGCAGAATTTTAGTGACTTTGTTATGTCACTTCAACCTCTTTCAAAAGATTGTACTGATTTACAATGCCAATTAAATGTTTTACAAGTATTATTTTCCAACTATGGAGATTATTTTGGTTTATTTCATACATCTCTCCCTCTCCAACCAGCGAAAAAAAAAAAAAAAAGAAGGTACTCAAGGGTGAATTAGGATATAGACATACATGGCGTTGGTGTGTTTATACTACTACTTAATGTCTAAGCTTCAAATATTGAATTCACATATTCTCACTGAGAACAAGAATAACAGATTCTATCTAGGCTACAAGTCTGGTGCTTGTCTCTATTTGATAGTCTGATGCTATAAGTTTTGTCACAAACTCTGAAGAGTAAAGTGGAAACTTGACTTTTGCTTGATTGCAGATTTCTATCCAAAGAGGAAGTTGAGGGAAATGCTTCCTGCTGTCCTAATTACAGCACTAAGTGAACGCTTGATATGGAGTCAGAAGGCAAAGTAGATTTTGTGAGCCCACCACATAACGGAGAAAACAGTTTGTCTCATTGCTGGCAGGGACAGGGAGGCATGCCATACGGCCCTCACCAAAAAAAAAAAAAAAATTCCCTGCTACCATCCCTGGGATGCTAGAAGGCTCGGTGACCAACAAACTCACAAAGCAAGTTTTTCGATCATTGTTTGTGTCACCATTACTCAACGTTGTGTAGAATGTGGGTCAGGTGATTTTATCCCAATTTTACATCGAGATTCTATTTTAGATGGATTCTATGACCAAGTCAGAATCGCATCAAAGCAGAACCAGAACCCAGTTTGTTTTCAACTCCGTGCTGCTTTCCAAAGTTTCATTTCCATTGTCAGCCACTTAACTATTTTAAAACATATCTTTGGAGTAGGGAATCTCTCAGTAGGCATCCACAGCAGCATGAAGAGAAAACTAGATCAGTCGCCTTGGCAATTTTGTCCACTCAGACCAGGATATTCAGGGATTTCAGACTGAATTTGTGTTTCCTTCTGACTACATTTCGTTGTTGAAATAATCTGTCATCTCCCTAATCTCTTTGCCTTGGACTCTCTAGAAGGCATTCTCAGTGCCCGTGAGGGAGGGCATGTGTTTTAAGCAGAATTCCTAAAGGCCTTCCTGTGAGGCCCAAGGCACGCACACTGGGGAGTTGTGGACTGCCAGGATGGGCCCAGTCCATTTCTGGCAGAGCTGTTACTTTAGCTGTTGCTGTTCTCTTTGGCCAGTTATCTTCCTTGGAGTAGTGCCTCTTAAATGCATTTTCATTTGGTGAAATCTAAAAATATGTCTCTAAAAGCATGCTGCCAGGCTCTCTTTTCATATTAAAGTGGTCATCTCCACATTGTACATAGTAAATCATATTCAAAGAAAAAGACCTTAATTCTTCTCTTATATATTGCCTTGCAGAAATCATAGTATTTTAGATGTTTTGGGAGCTTCACAATCACTCAGTCTAACCTGCTCATGTTACAGACAGGGAAACTGAGGCCTTGTGACTTTCCCAGTTATTAACAAGGTAGTGACTGAGAAAATTGCAGTCTTCGCTGTTTTTAATGACTGTATACAGTGAGCATCTGATGTTTGGTCTCTCACAGAAAGGGAACAGAGCCACTAAAAGGGAAAAAATGCCCTAGTTCAGAAATCAGAGGCAAAAAAATTAATGATAATCTCATAACAGCACCTTACAGTTGTGGAGTCCTTTTATAGTTTTTAGACTCTTAGACACAGAGAGAAATAGAGAAAATAAATACAGAAAATAAGGTTTATTTGATATTTTATGAAATGGAACCTTAATTCACCAACATTTTACCCCTTTATAGTACTGCAATAATTTGTTGTGAGATTCTGAAATCATTTCTGAATTATCACAGGAAGAAAATCATTTAAAAAGGAAAATGGAGCTACTAGGGGCTCTATCTTACCTCAGTCATGGTCTTTTAAAATCTATTCAATTTATTTTAACCTAATTCCAAATCTGGCCTAAAGTAAGGCAGCTAACATGGAATTTTCTGAGGTTACTTAAAAAAATTTTGGCAATTTCCTTAGCTCTGCATCAAGTATTTTATTTCTTCTTCTTTTTTCTAAAGAAATAGTGTTTGTGGATCTCGAGACTGCCCACAACAGATTTTAAATCATCTGGTTTTGATAGAGCAAGGGGGTCTAATGAATGATTGAAACTAAATACTACAAAAATCTTTCAAATTTGAGAGGCAGGTTCTTGGAAGGAGGATAGAGCAGAATGGGCCTCTGTGTCAGCTGGCAGGACTCTTGAAGATGTGATCTCTATTGGTTATGTTCTGATATTATGAAGAAACAGACTAGTGAAGTACATTGTCAAAACTTTGAAAAAATTATAAAAGCAATGTCACATGTAGGTTGGATATAACAGAAGAAGTTATGTTTACCTAGGTCCCAATTCTAGGTGCTGTCATGTTGTCACTACCTTCATAATAACCTTCAAAGAAAAGCTCGTTATTATCTTTAAAAAATTACAGATGAGAAACTAAGGTTTGCATTAAGTGTCAGTAACTTGTTCAGGGCCAGTCACTAATGCTGGCAGAGCTGGACTCCAAGTCAAAGCTGTCTGGCTCTAAAGCTTAGAGTCTTTCATTGCAATTTCTTTGCTGATAAACCAGCAAATCCTACACAAAAATATTTGCTGCTTTCCTTGACAATTTATTTCAAGATCTAACCATTTCTTTTTCCTGGACATGCTGAGCAGAGAGCACTAGCTCTGCTCCCTGCCTCTACCCTCTGGCTGGGCTGCACCTTCTGCTGCCTGCTCCTCTGCTTCACATCAGCACACAGTGGGACTATACATTAGCCAGGGTGTTAGACAGGCCCTCCCTGACTGGTCTCTTTCCCCTGGTGTTATGAGGACAAGCCTGTAGTAACTAAATTGAGAATCTTAGGAGCAAAGGCTCCCACTCCCGGGGCACACTGCACATTTGCCTTCCATTTTGCTTAAGAAAACCTGTGACTAGACCCTCAACCCAGGCCCATAGTACAGTACTGTTTTCATTTCTTCTTCACCCAAGCCCATCTGATAGAGCAGGTGCAGGGCTAGGCTCTAAAATAGAAGCCCTTGTTTCATGTGACGTGGCACGGAAACTCCCTTGCTTCCTTGCCCGCTGATCAGATTAATGAAATGATGACTCTCCCTCGTATGGTGTTTTCCTGACTTCCCGTCATTATCGTTGAACTTTCTAGTTTCTTCATTTTGTAAAATACAGGACTTGTTCTTCATAACTTCAAGTGGTCCCTCCTAGCTTTGATAATCTGTCTCCATGCTTCTGATTAGGGGTCAGATTTTGGAATTTACCATTTCTATCTTGTTTATTTCTCCCAGCAATATTATTCCAGCAGAAATAGCTGGGACTAAAACTAGCTCTTGTTAAAGCATCATTCTCACCATCTTGACATCCCATTTGCTCTCTCTATACCACCAAACTTCACTCCCAACCCCAACTCCCACCTTGTAAAATTAGGAATAATACCTTATTCATGGTGTGAATCATATGAGAGAGAGGATTTAACATTGTCATAGCAAGTGATACACATTAGGCATTCAGACAATGCTTGTTCACTTGGGGTCAAATAATAAGGTCCCTTTTCTCTTCATGACTTCTAGCTATTGATTATCTTTTGAGGTTGAAAAATAAAGTTTAAGATGGGCCCCTCTGATCTCAAGAGTAAGGCTAGCAATATTTTATCTTTTTAAAGCTATCTCCTATGGGAAGGGAGCTAGCAATATTTTGGATAAGACAAATAAATACATATGAAACAAAGTTAGAGAATGGATTAAGTCTGAAAAATCCTTCCAATGCTACACCCAGGACAAGGTACCCTGCAGAGCAGGCAAATTCTTAAAAGGATGGTCTCTGAGTCAAATTTTGAAAGTGAAGTGCCAGCGAGCTGATCATCCCAAGAAAAAGTCAAGATTGTAAGTTATGGGTTCCAACAGCTGAGAAAAGTACAAGGAAATTATGCACTGTTAGGTAAGACAGAATGATGTGCACCATTCAAAATGCCCAATATGATGGCTGGTGAAAGGGAGGCTGCTGTGAAACAACAGCAAGTGAAAGAATTTGAAATAAAATTGTAGTAATGGTGCCAATGACCCTATGGCTATGTGTATGAAGATACTTGATAAATGTTAGAAAAGAATATAATGTGGGAAATTAAAATAATAGATGTGTTAGGTTATGCTTTATGGATGAATTTTAACAACGCTCCTTTATTAGGCTTTCACTTCATACAAACATTTTGAAAATTTACATTGCATAATGACTTGATTACATATACCAGTCCCTGGGCTTAAGGTTCCATCTTTCTCTCAAATGGATTTCCCCTGGTTTTCATCATGATCTCTGCCTTTGAATGGCTTGCTTTTTTTTAAGAGAAAAAAAGTATGACAAATCCAGTAGGTGATGGAATCCTCTCTCTTCCATTTATATTTCTGGATCTTCCTTCCCAACTGGAAGAGTTTGAGCCCCATATAAGGGCTCAGGGATTTGTTCTGCCATTTCTTTAGAAATGCCTACCTCCCAAGAATGGGTCAGCTCTAATGGAGGTAACTATTCCTTTCCAAAGAAAGCAAACAACTTAGCAAACGGGTAATTCCAGGGTGATTTACATTTTACTCTTTGGCAGATGGAGCTTCATTTTCAATAGAACTCCCTGTGAACTTCCTTAAAAAAGTGTTTCTTGACTTTTCTGTGTTCACATGACTCCATGCAGTGACGCGCCCTGTAGGTATAGTAATACTTAGGGCTGGCCTTCCACAGCTTGAGTAGGTGGGTTCCTCATGGAACAGAAACACCTGAAGAGGATGTACCACAACTGTGACCCTTGGTGGTCTTCCAGCTTTTAATCTGATTCAAGTCACCAGAACCTCCCATGCAAGCTGGGAATCTGATGCAAACTAGTCCAATCCAACCGTAGTCCAAAAAAATGCTTGGATGTTTGTGCCAATAAATCTAATGATCAAATCATTCCCCCTTGAGTGAAGTTAACAAGACAGGATAGCTCATGCTGCCCTCTAGTCATTCCTGCCACCACAAGAAGCCTGTGCTTCACCCATGTGCCAACCCTCAGGACCCTCCTTGTCTAATTCGGCTTGAGAATGTAGAGTAGAAGAAGGAGAAATGGACAGACAGCCTCGATAGTCTGGGTTCAACTCCAACTACTAACAGTGTTGAGGAAGCCGTCAGCTTCTCAAAAGTCTCTTCAGTCTCCATATTTGTTAAAAATAAAGAGGGGAGTCTGGTTTTTCTGGCCCCTTTCTCCAGTCCTCCCAGTCTATGAATTCATTTGTAGCTTTTAATGCAAATTTGATTCATTAGAATCTAGCTTCTTCACTCTGCCACTTTTAGTTGCTCCTTCTTAGAGCATTAGTGCCCAATTTGCACCATTAGAATTTTCCCTTGTTCTGCATTCCCCTTCAAAATTTTTTTCTTTTTTTTCGCAAGGATTGTATTTTTTCTTTTTAACTGGTTCTTTGACTATAGATGTTAGATATCTGTGTGTTTGTATGTCCTCACTGTGCCCTGCACCTTAGGGCTCTTGTCAAACAACACTTCAGTGATTCTTGAGACTTTTCTCTTATCTATAGTCATAGCTCAAGTGTAAAATCACATACATTATCATACATTCAAAAAATCATACATACATTACATAAACCCTAGAATTTTTATAGATTCTAATATTTTCTAGAGTACATATTGAAGTACATCACAAGGGTCATTTTTTTTTTTTTTTGGGAAAAAAGATTTATTCTTATAACCAAATGAGGTTGTTTGGCAAATTTGTCTGGAGAGACACACACACTCGTGGGCAAATAGGCACTCCCTTTCCTCTGGGCAACTCAATGACCTCTTGCCTTCGGTCAAGCCACTCCACAAATAAAGTGGACTGATCTTTCTTGACTTGTGTAAGTGCCCATTGTGTGTGCACAGAGCTGGTGAGAGCGCTATGGTGCTAGGGGTGGGGCGGTGTTGGTGGAGTTGACCAGATTATCTGGGGATCATGTTTGAAAATTCATTTCTAGCTGGCTGGCTTCAGCTGTTACCATCTCCTATTTTTATATGAAGCATGCTTTGAACTCAGGGCAACAAAGGGGTGGGTGTGCTGCACAAGGACAGCAGAAGAGTGAGCTGACTGGTCCCTGAAATCACAGTTGGAAAGTGGATTACCAGTGCAGTAGAACCAGGGAGGCCTGACCACTGTGTCTGATGGTGTTGTTCAGGTGGGTGGTCATGTGGAGCAAAAAAGATTTGAAATCAGTGAGCACGCATCTGGAGAGGAGCCATCTTCCGGTACCAAAGTTCTGCTGGGATATTTCTGGTCCTGTTTCTTCATCTGTAAACTGCTAGTAATGTCACACTCTGTGAGTTGGTGCATCCAGATAAGAAACAAACAACCACACACAGAAAACAATCCCCATAAGTGCCCTATAAACATATATTAATCATCAATACCTTATTCATTCGCTCAATTACCTCTATTTATTCAACAACATCAGAGGACTAAAGTGACTGTGCTTTTGTGCTAAGCACTTACAATAAATATAGAATTGTATAAAGATCAAGGTGTAAAAAAATTCTGTCTGTGGTCCCTCAATAAATGATAGGAATGAATCACAGACTGAAACGCGGAAGTAAAAGTAAGGAGGTCTTCCACCTAATTATTGTGATCTTCAAATGTTCTTTGGGTGCACTTGTTTCCGCTGGAAATTGCCGCTCTGCAATGGACAAAAAGGTTTTGCTTTTCAGGATTATATATTTCGATAGTAAAACAAAGATAGAAATACTAGTTTCTTGGAACTTAGACAAATTGAATACATAAATGATGGATGGTATGTAGCTTATCACAGTACATGGGGAATCAAAGAGAGGGTGAATTCTGGGTGAAATCAGGAGCCTCTTTCTTATTCACAGATGGTCTCTATGGAGGTGGGATCTTTTAGGTCAGCTGAAATGGACCAGGCTTTCATGTTCAGATATATTTGCAGATAAACAACTCATAAGAATTATAAGACTAACAACTTTGTTAGTTTACATTTGACAATCTATTTGTGCCTCATTATTTTGGGATGTGTCAAGAATCTGATAACATGGGTGATAATAAGCATGTACACTGTAATATCAGGTAGTCCTAGTGAAAATGCAATTCTAAGAACTTGTTTAGTTTGTATCTACCAACTTACCACAGAATATAGACTTGAAAGAAGCACATTCCTTTTTTCTCTACATAATCATTAGGGTTACTACATTTCTGAGCAACAAGGCTCAAGAGCCTAATGGAAATGTGTAATCACTCAATTAGAAAACCAAATTGAGGCCAGGTGAGAGAGCCAGCTGCAGAAGGTATCTGGACAGCAGCACGTATCTGCAGGCCCGCGCAGGTGCCAGGGTGGGGCAAGGAGGAGTAGACTGTGGCCACTTTTCTCCCACATATGTTTATTTAGCTTCTCCTGTTTCCCCAGGGACTTGCCTACTAATAGCTCAATTTAGATGACAGCTCCCGGCCCTCCAGCACTGTCAATCTTGTGCTAGGATGGGTGAGAGTGGCAGGCATTAAGCCTCAGAATCTTTCTTAGCCCTTTGGCTGGAGTGGTTCTCTTTGCTATTGCTGCAACGTGGAGGAAATCTTTCAAATTCTGGTGGCTGCTCCACAATGGTGGAATCTGATAAAAAAATTACATGCCTGTCCAAGCAGCAATAGAGCTCTGGCACAGTGAGTGGCAGACTAGCTGGATGAACATCTCAACACACAGCACCAGAAGCCCCTCAGCCAGGTCACTCCTAGTGAGGGCCCTGTTACAATGCTTTTCAGAGCCTGCCCAGTCTGTCTCTGTTTCTTTGTCTTCTTCCTTCCTTTCACTATTCCATCTGGTTATTGTTTCTCTTCCAAGGTCTGTATATTATCCTTTCCCTTAAGTTCTTGAAAAATTTACTCAGTTGCACACACAATGGAATTAAATGACAAACACCAATTTTCTAAATAAAAAATGCTGTGTACACCCACACACCACACCCACAGAGAAGTTTCTGCTTCTTACCAACAAGAAACAACAAAACGCTGTGAGTAAGAATTAAAAATCTGGAGAACACAGCTAGGGCAGATTATTTTTGTTTAGATTAGTGATCCTTAATCCAGAATTTCTCACATCTAGATTTCACATTGTCTGGTGGATGACAAAGAAAATATATATTGGAAACCCAGTTAGATCCTGAGAATAGTAGAAAGAACATTGAAAATTGAATGGGAGAGGTGAAAATCCTTATTCATGTCCTCAAACAGATTTGGGCTTGAGTTTGTGGCTGCAGCTCTGAAAGGACCCAAGGGGAGGTCTGTAATCCTGCCCAGCAACACGAGGACAGGGTTGCCATGTCCTCCTTTCCTTATGTACCTTCCCTCATCTGCCTCCCTATCTCTAGCACATGACCAGGGGCTCATAAATGCCCAGGATGGAAAAAAAATCTAGGAACACATGTGGGGTCATCAGAAGTTGTGTAAGAGATTGGGTCATTACACTTGATTCCCCAAGTTGTTTTGTCTACTTATTTTCTTTTCTTCTCTCTATCTGTGATGGTTCTTTTTTCTGTTATTTGTATCTTGCACAATGAAAGACAAAAAAAATAGTTCTAGTCACTAAAGGAGTTCACAGCAAACATGTTATCACTTACCCTGCCCATGAACCAAGAGATTGGGAAGGCAGGTCTCAGCTGGCATGTAGTCTGAGAAAAAGTTTGTCACATCTTAGAGTCTACAGAACCTTCTTTTCCCACTGTAAAGATACAAAAACACACACTTAACTCACTGGTCTTTGGCTGGGAAGACAAAGGAATGATAGCACCACTTTAAATCATATAGTGATGACTACTGCTGATGATGCACATTTCTTTTCAGTATGAACATATTTTTTGGGAACCACACCACTTAATCTTGCAGCATTTTTGTAATTTTATCATGGCGTCCAGGCAGGAGGCAGGATACGGAAGGGAAATACACTGAACTGAACTGGATCCTTAGGCCTGTGGGTGAGACAGAGTATTGGCAGATAGTGCCTTCACCTTGTAGGCTCGGGGTTTCTTCGGTTTCAAAATTGAGAGACTTTTTCACTTTACATACAGGTAAGGACATGGAAGGATTGTAATGTGGCTGTATATTGAAGAAACAAAGGTATCAGGTCAAAGCTAAGAAGGGTTTCTTTTGTGGAATTACTGCAGGGAGAGTATCCACTGAGCTCGCTAAATATTGAACCCAAGAACCTGTTAGTAATTAAGAATATGAAAAGATTGTGAATTGAGCACTCCTCTGCACCAGTTCCCTATGTAAGTGACTATACAAAATATTTCCATTTTGCTGTTCACAGTGATAAAGGACATAGGAGGTTTATTGTTATTGCTTTATTATAAACAAGTAAACCCCCAAACCAACAGGGGATAAAAAAGTGATAGATTCATGTGAGAGCTCACCAACCCATGGCATCCCAGTGAGAGGGCTAGAGCATTGAATGACTTGTGAAGACACTGCTGATGTTAGGTAATTCCCGGTTGGTTAAAGTTTGGGCAGGAGGGGTGTACTCTCTGGCCTCCACTCATGTGTTAGGCTGCCTTCAGGTAGCTTACATGGAGCTCTGTAGGCACTCCTCTCAGCTCCATCTACGTTGCAATCTCTGGTTATCGGTTTATACACTACCTAGAGCTCCCTTTGAGGTCGAGAGTTCTGTCTTGTTGACCATGTTATCTCGCAAATCCCTCATAGAGAGCCAGGTACATGGAAATGCTAATACATTTCTCATGGAATTAGTGAAGGTGGACATTCATACATCCAGGCATACCAACAGGTTTTTTTCTGGAGTTGTGCTGTTTTGGTGTAGAAGGGCTGTCAATGACCCTATGACTTGAGGAAGGATCAACAGATGGGTGTGGATAGAAGTACAGATACATGCATGGATGGACAGGAATATGGTAGAAGAGAATGCTTCTTGTCATGGGCTCTAGAAGTTTACTGAAATATATTCCTGAAAGGTTGATATGTATAGTTCATCCATATCCTTCCAGTTCTCT
>JAKGGE010001112.1:0-14202 GCA_023748175.1 Hoolock leuconedys | reverse complement strand
GGTCGAGAGTTCTGTCTTGTTGACCATGTTATCTCGCAAATCCCTCATAGAGAGCCAGGTACATGGAAATGCTAATACATTTCTCATGGAATTAGTGAAGGTGGACATTCATACATCCAGGCATACCAACAGGTTTTTTTCTGGAGTTGTGCTGTTTTGGTGTAGAAGGGCTGTCAATGACCCTATGACTTGAGGAAGGATCAACAGATGGGTGTGGATAGAAGTACAGATACATGCATGGATGGACAGGAATATGGTAGAAGAGAATGCTTCTTGTCATGGGCTCTAGAAGTTTACTGAAATATATTCCTGAAAGGTTGATATGTATAGTTCATCCATATCCTTCCAGTTCTCTTTTTCCCAGATGTTGCCTTCCTCTAAGCGCCTGGCTTTGCTGTTCTAAGGTGTGAGTTCTGGTCTCTGGAGAACAGGATACTTGCAGGGTTAGGAAGGGGCCAGGCCTAGAGACGGGAGACTCCCTCCCGGAGCAGGTGGAGGCACAGGACCATTTGCTACCCCATCTGCCAGCACCTGCGGGGAGCCCAGTATTTTTTTTGTAAACCCTCCTGACCACCTGGCTAAAGAAAACAGAAGCATGGAGGCCGCCAAGTATTTTCAAGAAATAACCCCATGAACACTGCATCACTTTTGTAGAAAGAGGGTCTTGGGGCAGGCAGAGGAGAGAAGGGAGAGCAAACTGAGAGCCAAGTTTCCAGATGGTCCTGCAGGGAGATGCAGCTGCCCAGAGGGAAGCAGGATCACATTTAAGGAAGCGTAGGTCCCTGATGAGCACCAGCACCGTGGACTCTGAGGACCGCCCCAAGGTGGAGGGGAGGGTGCCCCTGTGTGTCAGTGGGCAGCCCCTGCTGAGTCCAAGAGTCACTGGGAGCCTGACAGCCGGGGCCATGCCTGACACCCTCTCGCTTGTGATCGCGTGGGAGCAGAAAACAGAGCCACTTGAAGGCTTTCTGTCTGCCTGTGTGCAATGTGGATTTAGTTGTGCTTTTTCTTGCTGGGAGAGCACAGCCACCATTTACAAGCAGTGTCACCTCGCGGTGGCGAGGACAGAACAGAAGCCCTGCTCTCTGTGCCTGTCTGGGCCCGGGTGGGCTCCCCTGTCCTGGCTTCCATCTCTGTCTCAGCCCATCCAGCCCTGTGCAGGAACACATGTTGCTTAGAAAAGCCAAATCCAGCCCTTGTCTCGTCCGTCTGGTCTCATGATGTGCATCTGTTACCTTGAAACTGGAAACCAGTCTATCAATGTCTGGCCAATTTTGTTCCCTCCAACCTCCTCCTTCCCCACGACTTTTATTTATGTAGGATGTGTGCTGTCTAATGATGGGATGACCACACTTTTCCATGTTCTAAAAGTGCTCCTCTCCCTGCAGGGGCCTCAGGGCTGATGGTTGCTTTGTCTACAGTTACTGCCTTACCCGTCTCCCACCGGGAAGCCTGTGGGGCGGGCAAAGCTGCGCGGGCTGGGGAACACGGTGTTCTCCAGGAGGGGGACCCGGCTCTCCTTCTGCAATGCAGGCAAAGGCCTAGGATGCCAGTGCACCTCCCACAGCAGCATGGCTTCCAGACTCCCCCTGACCAGAAGTGATGCTTTTTGCCTTGACCCCTGGGGCTTGCCTCGGCTTTCTCCTCGGTAAGTGGCTGGTGTTTAGCAGCTGCAATCTGAGCTCAGCCACCCACACACCACCGTGGGGAAAGAACCGCCGCACACTTTCATTAAAAAAGTTTCCTGAGACGACTCATGCATGTTGATTTCATGATGATGGAAGAAGCCCTGAGCCGGTGGGTGGGGCTGGAAGGGCAGGTGCAGTGATGGGCTGGTGCCCAGGAGGCCTCGCGCTCAATCATTACGGTACGCCTGCAGCCGCAGGGACGGCTGGCCTGGGGTGTGGGTGAGCACAGGCAGGCGCTTCAGTTGGCAGTGTTAGATGCTGGAGCAGCATCCCTAACCCACTGAGTGGGGTAGTCTGGTTGGGGCAGGGACCGCTGTTGCTTTGGCAGAGAGAGATGATCTCCACTGGGGAGAAGTTGCTAGACTCTGCAGGTGGGATACAGGGAAGATGGCCACGGGGCGTGACCTCGGGTTGGTTCTTTTGCCAGCAGAGCTCTGGGACATGGAGGGACTCCCCGGCCATTACACACAGCCTGGGTCTGGAGTCACCTGTGGCTGCTCACCTGGCACGGTGCCCCCTCAGTCTTGGGTGGTTTTGCCTGGTCCGGGATTTGGTGTTGGCATTGAGTCTCAGCTCTTCCACCAGCCTCTCAGAGGCCTTGGGTGTTGTCAGCTGCCTCCCCGCTTGCTTCAGTAGCTCACCCAGCTTACAGGGGAGCTGCCCTGGGCTGGAGATGTGTACCACTGCAAGCCCTACTTGCACGCTTGAGGAGACCCGCCACATCCACTGGGCCACAGGTTGCCCTCGGCAATGCCCACATCAGCCAGCCTGAGTCAGAGAGATCTACACGACCAAGGCTGCCCGCGGCCTTTGTCAATGAGGTGGCTGAGCCCAGCCAGGATCTTTGTCGGACTCCCCGGTTGTATGCTCAGCAGCCGCCTGGCCAGCTCTGGACAGGGGCTTGTCACGTGGCCCCTGCAGTGTGACCTCCTTCTCAGCTTCCTCTCAGCAGCCCTGCTCTGCGGAGTGTCACCACCACCATGATCATTTCCCTGACACTGGGAGGGTGTGGGGACGTCCTGTAGAGACAGGCCCGTGGCAGCAGTGCAGGTCTAGGGGCGCCCCCTGCGCACTGGTGGGCTGGGACCTGGTGGAGACCACACCAAGTGCTGCACAGGGGGGGCTTAGCCTCCACCCCTGGCCTCCTCAGGCTCCCAGCAACCCCTCCCACAGGCAGAAGGGTTGACACTGGCTTGCCCTCACTGCAAGAGGCCAAGAAAAGCCACGTGCTGTTTTGCCCAATCTGATGTCTGCAGGGCAGGAAAGGGCTGCCGCTGGCCCATTTCTGAGTGTTCAGCACCTAAGGGTGACAGCACTGTCTGTCCCTACCCTCTGGGTCCTGTTTGAAAATCAAACCCATGCTCACAGGCCGATTTGTTTTTTCTTTCAGAGACAGGGTCCCACTTTGTCACCCAAGCTGGAGTGCAGTGGTGCGATTATAGCTCAATGCAGCCTCCAATCCCCGGACTCAAGGGACCCTCCTGCCTCAGCCTGCCAAGTAGCTTGGACTATAGCTGTGTGCCATTGCACCTGTTTTATTCTTATTTTGTAGACATGGGGCCTGGCTATGTTGTCCAGGCTATTCCCCTCGTACCCCTCGGTCTCAAGCAATCTCCCGCCTCGCCTCTCAAAGGTTGGGATTACAGGTGTGGAGGCAAGGCACCCAGCTCAGCCACAGAGCCCTATTGCATCTCTCTTACTAGGAGCAAGAGCTGACTGCCCCCTCATTCCCATTCCAGAGTGTTGGGGCTGTGTTCAGCCGAGGCCGGGCCACTGGCATGGCCCAGGGAGCGGGATCATTCACTGCTGCCCCAAATCTGAGGTCATTCCACCTCGACAAGACTTCCTCATCCAATCCCTTTACTTGACAGCTGGGGAAACCAATGCGCACAGAGCACCCCCAGCTCACTCGGGGTCTCAGAGCTGATCCGTGAGCAGAGGCTGAGATCCTGGGATCTTGTCCCCCAGCCTCCCCGTAAGCTTGCTCCCTTTCTGCTGAAAGAGATGGTGCTGGACCTCGACCGGCAGCCCTGGCCTGGACATGACAGTGCTCGTGCAGGTATTCAGGCCGAGATGCCCCGGCATCATATTTTTTTCTTTCTTTGAGACGCGCCCCCCACTTCCATTCTTCAAGCTGGAGGAAAAGAAATTGGCTCACTGCAACCTTCTGCTCCTCCCTGAGTTAAAGTGATGCTTGCCTCAGCCTTCCAAGTAGCTGGGATTACAGGCTTGTACAACCACGCCTGGCTAATTTTTTTTGTATTTTTAGTAGAGATGGGTTTCCCTCATGTTGGCCTCTGACCTTGTGGGATCCACTCTGTTTGGCCTCCCAAAGTGCTAGGATTAGAGTTGGGAGCCACTGCGTCATTTAAATGTAGTGAGAGGCCGGGTGCAGTGGCTCATGCCTGTAACCCCAGTACTTTGAGAGGCCTAGGCTGTCGGATCGCCTAAGGTCAGGAGTTCGAGACCAGCCTGGCCAACGTGGTGAAACTGTGTCTCTACAAAAAAATAGAAAAAAATTATACAAAAAAATAGAAAAAATTATCCCTGCGTGGTGGTGCGTACCTGTAGTCCCAGTTACTCAGGAGGCTGAGGCAGGAGAACCACTTGAACCTGGAAGGCAGAGGTTGCAGTGAGCTGAGATGGCCACTGCACTCCAGCCTGCCTGACAGAGCAAAACCTTGTCTCTAAATAATTAAATAAATAAATATGGCCAAGCACTGTGCCTTAGGCCCGTAATCCCAGCTACTCGGGACACTGAGGCAGGAGAACCACTTGAACCTGGAAGGCAGAGGTTGCAGTGAGCTGAGATTGCACCACTGCACTCTAGCCTGGGCAATGGAGCAAGACTCCATCTCAAATAAATAAATTAATAAATACAGAGCAAGATTCTGTCTCAAATAAATAAATAAATGTACACATGTAATCCTAGCACTTTGGGAGGCTAAGACAGATCGATCCCCTGAGGTCAGGAGTTCAAGCCCAGCCTGACCAATATAGCGAAACCCCATCACTACTAAAAATACAAAAATTAGCCGGGCGTTGTGACATGTGCCTGTAGTCCCAGCTACTCGGGAGGCTGAGACAGGAGAATTACTTGAACCCAGGTGGTGGAGGTTGCAGTCAGCCGAGATCTCGCCACTGCATTTCAGCCTGGGTGACAGAGTGAGACTCTGTCTCAAAAGGAATAAATAAATAAAATACAAAATAAAAAAAATAAATGTAGTAAGATTGCAGAGTCGTGCTGCAGAAGCGTGCTGGTCCTATCCATGTAGTGAAGGCTGATTTCATACACAAATGTCACAAGAACTTTTTGTTTTGTTTTGTTTTGAGATGAAGTCTCCTCTGTCACTCAGGCTGGAGTGCAGTGGTGTGATCTCGGCTCACTGTAAGCTCTGCCTCCTGGGTTTATGCCATTCTCCTGCCTCTGCCTCCCGAGTAGCTGGGACTACAGGCGCCAGCCACCACGCCCAGCTAATTTTTTTGTATCTTTAGTAGAGATGGGTTTCACTATGTTATGCAGGATAGTCTTGATCTCCTGACCTCGTGATCCACCCGCCTCAGCCTCCCAAAGTGCTGGGATTACAGGCGTGAGTGACCATGCCTGGCCACAAGAACTTTTATACCCACCCCTGAAAGAAAGCCCTGATTGCCTTCTGAAGAAGCAGTACATGGACTAACACATGGGCTATCCCAGACAGCTCTGGAAAAATAAACAGAAAACAGAAAATGACACACTAAGCCCTTGAGGCCAAAATGCCCTTCCCCAGAGCAGCTGCCAGAAGACAGGGAGCAGGATCGGGTTGAAGGTCACCTCTGGGTGAGGGGGAGAACGGTCAGACCCAGGGCAGGGGTGTTGGAGCCTGGTTGGCCTCACTGGAACAGAAGAGAGCTGCTTCCTGATGCTCAGCTGACAGGCAGAGCCTTGCATAACCCAAGTTCTCACGGTACAGAGAGGCCAGCCAGCGTGGGGACAAAGACAGACACGCACTGAAATGGTTTCCTGGAAGACAGGGCCCAGTTGCATCTCTCAAATGGGACCAGATTGGAAGGGAGACCAGCTGCTTTGGGCAAATGAGGCCACTTCTGAATGAGCTCCCAAACTAGATGGTACCGAAGGCCCTGACCTGGCAGCTGGCTGGACATCGTGACGCCCTGTATTCCAGGAAACGGCATCTCAGTGCTCGTCTGGCCAGTTCTCCAAAAGAACTATTCACAGGCCATTTTTCCATTCCCCTCCTATGCACAGACTGGGCCGGGCCTGACCAGAAACTCTCCCTTTAGTTTTCAAAGGTCACTGCCAAAACTTGAGCCCAGCAGTGAGGATGTGATGTTAAAATGTGACTCTGGGACAGGCAGTGGCTCATGCTTGTCCACCCAGTGCTTTTGGGAGGCTGAGCTGGGAGGATCAATTGAGATCAACAGTTCAAGGCCAATCTGAGGGACATAGATCTCTACAAACAAATAAAAACTAGCCAGCTCTGGTGACATGCACTGCTAGTCTCAGCTGCTCAGAAGGCTGAAGTGGCTTCAGCCCAGGAGTTCGCCGCAGCTGCCGATCAGCCACTGTATTCCAACACCTAAAGACACAGCCAGACCACATGTCTTGGAAACAAGGAACAAATAAACTAGGTATAGAAGAAACATACCTGAAAATGGCAGGGCTGGGTGCAGTGGCTCACGAGTGTAATCCCAGCACTTTGGGAAGCTGAGGTGGGTGGATCACCGGATGTCAGGAGTTCGAGACCAGCCTGGCCAACGTGGTGAAACCCCATCTCTACTAAAAGTACGAAAATTAGCCAGGCGTGGTGGCATGCACCAGGTATCCCAGCTACTCGGGAGGCTGAGGCAGGAGAATCGCTTGAACCCAGGAGGCGGAGGTAGCAGTGAGCCAAGATCACATCATTGCATTCCAGCCTGGGCAGCAAGAGTGAGATTCTGTCTCAAAAAACACAAACAAACAAAACAACATACCTGAAAATAATAAAAGCTGATACGACAAAGCCATAGCTAACCTACTACAGAATGGGGAAAAGTTGAAAGCATTTCCTCTGTAAACAGGAACAAGACGAGGATGCCCATTCTCACCACTCCTATTCGACATCACACAATCAGGCAGGAGAAGACAATAAAAGGCATCCACACTGGAAAAGAGGACATCGAATTCTTCTTGTCTGATGAAGATGTGATCTTGGATCTAGAAACATGTAAAGGCTCCACCAGAAAACCCCTAGACCTGATAAATAAATTAATACAGTCATTTGCAGAATACAGAATCAACAACAACAACAACAAAATCAGCAGCATTTCTATACACCAATAATGGTCTGGTTGGGAAAGAAATTAAGAAGGCAATCCCATTTACAATAGCAGCAACATGGAAAGATGTATGCCACAGAAGAAATTTCCCAAGGAAGTGAAAGATTTCTACAAGGAAAACTACAAAACACTGATGAAAATGTTTAAGAGGAGAGAAAGAAATGGACAATCATTTCATGATCGTGGAAGGAATTCATAGCATTAAAATGACCACACTGCCCGAAGCAGTCTAGAGATTCAATACAACCCCTACCAAAATACCAATGTCATCACTCACAGAATTGGAAAGTCCTACAATTCATAAAAAAGAACCAAAAAAGAGCTCAAAGACCCAAAGTCATGCTCAGCAAAAACAGCAATACTAGAGGCATCCCATTTCACTGCAAATTAGAACTGGCCCCAGAATGCAGACCTGGGTCCACCTCACTACTCTCAATTTCCATGGGTGTGGCTTGAGGGCTAGAACTGGCTCCATGAATGCAGACCTGGGTCCACCTCACTACTCTCAATTTCCATGGGTGTGGCTGAGGGCTAGAACTGGCTCCAGAATGCAGACCTGGGTCCACCTCACTACTCTCAATTTCCATGGGTGGTGGCTGAGGGCTAGAACTGGCTCCAGAATGCAGACCTGGGTCCACCTCACTACTCTCAATTTCCATGGGTGTGGCTGGAGGGCTAGAACTGGCTCCAGAATGCAGACCTGGGCCCACCTCTGTACGTCACCTCCATGGGTGTGGCTGAGGGCTAGAACTGGCTCCAGAATGCAGACCTGGGTCCACCTCACTACTCTCAATTTCCATGGGTGTGGCTGAGGGCTAGCACTGTCTCCAGAATGCAGACCTGGGCCCACCTCTGTACCTCACCTCCATGGGTGTGGCTGAGGGCTAGAACTGGCTCCAGAATGCAGACCTGGGTCCACCTCACTACTCTCAATTTCCATGGGTGTGGCTGGAGGGCTAGAACTGGCCCCAGAATGCAGACCTGGGCCCACCTCTGTACCTCACCTCCATGGTGTGGCTGGAGGCTAGAACTGGCTCCAGAATGCAGACCTGGGCCCACCTCTGTACCTCACCTCCATGGGTGTGGCTGGAGGGCTGTGAACTGGCTCCAGAATGCAGACCTGGGCCCACCTCTGTACCTCACCTCCATGGTGTGGCTGGAGGGCTGTGAACTGGCCCCAGAATGCAGACCTGGGCCCACCTCTGTACCTCACCTCCATGGTGTGGCTGGAGGGCTAGAACTGGCCCCAGAATGCAGACCTGGGCCCACCTCTGTACCTCACCTCCATGGGTGTGGCTGGAGGGCTGTGAACTGGCTCCAGAATGCAGACCTGGGCCCACCTCTGTACCTCACCTCCATGGGTGTGGCTGAGGGCTAGAACTGGCTCCAGAATGCAGACCTGGGCCCACCTCTGTACCTCACCTCCATGGTGTGGCTGGAGGGCTGGAACTGGCTCCAGAATGCAGACCTGGGCCCACCTCTGTACCTCACCTCCATGGTGTGGCTGGAGGGCTAGAACTGGCTCCAGAATGCAGACCTGGGCCCACCTCTGTACCTCACCTCCATGGTGTGGCTGGAGGGCTGTGAACTGGCTCCAGAATGCAGACCTGGGCCCACCTCTGTACCTCACCTCCATGGTGTGGCTGGAGGGCTGTGAACTGGCTCCAGAATGCAGACCTGGGCCCACCTCTGTACCTCACCTCCATGGGTGTGGCTGGAGGGCTGTGAACTGGCTCCAGAATGCAGACCTGGGCCCACCTCTGTACCTCACCTCCATGGTGTGGCTGGAGGGCTAGAACTGGCTCCAGAATGCAGACCTGGGCCCACCTCTGTACCTCACCTCCATGGTGTGGCTGGAGGCTAGAACTGGCTCCAGGCAACTGAGCCCTACTGGCAGGTCCTCGCCTGGGCCCGATCGGAATGAGGGGCACAGAGTGCCCAGGTAACCACCCTGGGAGCAGTGGGGAACCGCCGCTTTTGAACTCTCGAGAGCTGGGCTCTGAGCGCCCACACGTCGAAGCCAAGTGAATTGCCAACCGCTAAGCCAGCAGTTTCTTCTGTTGCCGGGCAACGCCTTTAAACCTGAGGGAGTACTGGCATGCAAAGAACCTACGAGGACGGAGTTTACCTTAACAGATTAGCGCGGCAAGTTTGCCGGGCAACGCATCTTTTAAAGCTGAGGCAGTGGGTGCGCGTGCACAGAATGGCGAAGTGACAGAGCGACCTTAACGGATTAATTATCGCTGCAAGGTACCTGTGCAAGATACCTGCTGGCAATGGTGGTCGGCGGACGTGGAGGGGGTGGGGGCATGCAAGAGGTACTGGAAGGAGAGACCCAGGCACAAAGGTCGCGGGAAGAACAGGTGCCCACAATGGCTGCAGATCTGTCCGTGGATCACTGAAGATTCCTGCTGTCCTGCTGAGGTGGAGATTGCAGTGAGCTGAGATCGCACCATTGCACTCCAGCCTGGGCAACAAGAGCAAAACTCTGTCTCAAAATAAAAAAAAAAAAAAGAAAAAGAAAAAAAAGAGACCTGGCGTGGTGTCCTATGCCTATAATCCTAGCACTTTGGAAGGTCGGGGTGGACGGATCACGAGATCAGGAGTTGGAGACCAGCCTGGCCTGTACTCCCAGCTACTCCGGAGGCTGAGGCAGGAGAATGACGCACCCTGAGGCTGAACTTGTAGTGACCAGATTCACATTGCATTCATCCTGGGTGACAGTGCGCGCACTGGCCCCAAAAATAAAAATAAAAAAATAAAATAAAATGAAATAAAAAAGGCAGAGAGAGAGACAGAGAGAAAACGGTTTATTAATTTAATGCACTTTATGCCTGTGTTCTACAGAGTTTGCTTAGGAAACACCCACACTTGAGAGCTGGGACTGTGGCCCTGATTGTGGACGTGAAATATATGGTTCCTTGCAAAAAATAGACACTCAATAATTACGATTTAGTTGAGCTAGAAATCCATTTGGTTTCTTCAATATTTTTCCAAAATTGTCATCCTTTTTTTTTTTTTTTGAGATGCAGTTTCGCTCTTGTCCCCCAGGCTGGAGTGCAATGGCACGATCTCAGCACCTGCTGCCAATGGCGGGAGGCTGTGACCTCTCCCGGATAGGTAACAGCAGAGAGCGACAAAAGGCATGCTGGAAGACTCCTGGCGCCGCATTAATGGCTGCTGCAGATCCCGCCCAGGATCACTGAAGATGCCTGTTCTCCTGATGAGGCGGGGATTGCAGTGAGCTGAGATCGCACCATTGCACTCCAACTTGGGCAACAAGAGCAAAACTTCGTAACACACACACACACACACGAAAGAAAGAAAAAATAGTGGCTAGGTGTGGGGGCCCACGCATCCCAGCACTTTGGGAGGTCGGGGCGGGCGGATCAGGAGATCAGGAGTTGGAGACCAGCCTGGCCAACATAGTGAAACCCCGTCTCTAGTAAAAATACAAATTTAGTCAGACATGGTGGCACGCTCAAAATCCCAGCCACTGGCTGAGAGAGGAGAATCAGTTGAACCCGGGGGCGGGGCAGGGATTGTGATGAGCCGGTGATGCCTTTTTTTTTTTTTTTTTTGAGACGGAGTCTCCCTCTGTCGCCCAGGCTGGATTCCAGTGGCCTGGTCTCTGCTCGGCACAAGCTCCGCCTACCAGGTTCACGCCATTCTCCTGCCTCAGCCTCTGGAGTAGCTGGGACTACAGAAGCCCACATACACCACCCGGCTAATATTTTGTATTTTAGTAGAGACGGGTTTCACCGTGTTAGCCAGGATGTTCTGATCTCTGACCTGCGTGGTCAGCCCTTACCTCCGGCCACCAAAGTGCACAGTTAAAGGCGTGAAACCACCCAGCGCGCCCGATGGAGACTCTGTCTTTAAAAAAATGGCCGGGCGCGGGTCTTCAGTGATCCACTGGCGGATCTGCAGCCATTGTGCGCGCCAGGTCTTCCCATGCCTTTTGTGCGCGCGCTCTCTTTCCAGTACCTATCCCGGGCGTCCCCAGCCTCCCGCCATTGGCAGCAGGTGCTGAGATCGCGCCATTGCACTCCAGCCTGGGGGACAAGAGCGAAACACCATGTCAAAAAAAAAAAAAAAAAAAGGATGAAAATTTTGGGGAAATATGGAAGAAACCAAATGGATTTCTAGCTCAACTAAAATCGTGAATTATTCAATTAATGCTTTTTGGCAGAAAGCCATATATTTCATGTCCACAATCAGGGGCTACAGTCCCAGCTCTCAAGTGTGGGTGTTTGCTAAGCAAATTGAAGAACACAGGCATAAAGTGCATTAAATTAATAAACGTTTTCTCTCTCTGTCTCTCTCTCTCTCTTTTCGCTTTTTTATTTATTCTTTTTTTAAATTTTTTTGGAGACATGGGTTGGCACTGTCACCCAAGACAGGTGCAGTGGCGAATCTCAGGTACCAGCTCTCTGCCTCGAGGTCACGCCATTCTCCTGCTCTTCCAGCCTCCCAAGTAGCTGGGACTACAGGCGCCATACCACACCGATCTAATATTTTTGTATTTTTAGTAGTAGCGGGGTTTCACCCGTGTTAGCCAGGATGGTCTGATCTCCTGACCTGGTGATCAACCTGCCTCGACCTACCAAAGTGCTGGGTTAAAGGCATTGTTCCTTAACCAGGGCAATAATGTCTTCAGAAAAAAGGCCGGGCGCGGTGGCACTTTGGGAGGCTGAGGCGGGCGGATCCTGGGTCAGGAGTGCAATACGTCTCTCGCTTCGCCCGGTCTTGAAAGCGGTAACCGAGCGAACCCGGAAGAATGGCGTGAACTTCGGAAGCGAACTTGCAGTGATGAAGTCTCGCCACTGCACTCAACCTGAGTGACAGTCGCGAACCTCCGTTCTCAAAAAAAAAAAAAGATAAATAAAAAAAATAAAAGAGAGAGAGAACAGAGAAAAAGGTTTATTAATGTAATGCGCACATGCCTGTGTTCTTCAATTTGCCCTTACACCCACATGACTGGGTATGGCCCTGATTATGGACATGAAATATACTTGCAAAAACAGACACTGAAAAGAATTCACAATTTGAGCTAGAAATCCATTTGGTTTCTTCCACCAAAATTTTCATCCTTTTTTTTTGAGATGGGTTTAATCACTTGTCCCCAGGCTGGGTCTGATAGAAGCGTTTCCCACTAGTGAGGAGCTGAGGGAGACCTTGGGGTAGGTACACTGGAGGTGACAGCCTACAAAAGGTGGAAGCCTGGTGGCCTTACAATGGCTGCAGATCCATGGTGGATCACTGAGAGATTCCTGGCACTCTCCTGCTGGGGCAGGAGTGAGAATGACTGGTCCTTTCATTAGCAAGCTCCAGCCTCGGCAACAAGAAGCGAAACTTAGTCACACACACACACACACACACACAGAAATAAAAGAAAAGTATAGTGTAGCCAGGCGTGGTGGCTCCACGCATCCAACACTGGGGATTATGTACAAATCCAAAGAGAAAAGGCTGAGGATTGAACTTGGCTTTTAAGAAGGAGGTACTTAAAGCAATTTTTTATGAGCTGGATATGAGTGGCTCACACCTGTAATCCCTGCATTTTTGGAGGAACCAGGCAGGGAGGATCACTTCAGGCCAGGGTGGATACCAGCCTGGGGGCAATATGAGACATCTTTACAGAAAAATACAAAATTAGACAGGCATGGTGGTGTGTGCATCCCCAGCTACCTTGAGGATGAAGAGATGGAAGGATAGCTTGAGCCTAGGAAGTTGAGGCTGTGGGGAGACCAAGATCGTACCTCTGCACTCCAACCCTGGGTGACAGGGCAGGGGTCTGTCTCAAAAAAAAAACCATAAGAGGAATCCACCAAAAAAGAGACATAAGAGCAGGAGAACACTTGCGCGGGTGTCTGTGGGTAAAAGCTGCAAGGAGCAGGTGTGTCAAGGGAGGGGCTGCAATGAGTGTGAATTTTGCTGTTAGCTGGGAGGGAGCCTGGGTGTTTATGACCTGGGAGGTAGCCCTTGGCATGCAGAGGCAAGAGATGAACAGGAGGGAATCTTCTCCCTCTAGATGGCAAGCTCCACCACCTAGCACATCAGGCCAGGCTTGTCTTTTCACCTTGCTTCTAGATCTAGAATGGGGCTATCATAGTCTCAGAAATGTTGTTGAATGACTGAATGAATGGTTTAATCTGTGCCATCTTGAGGTCTAGAGAGAAGGGAAATAAAATCAGAGCAAGATTTGACCTCAGCTGGACAGAGGAGGTTCACCTCTTCCTTCGAAACTAGAATTCCACCAACACCCAAAGCATTCTCTGCTCAGAATGGGGAGACACTCACATGTTTGTGAAGACAAATCAATGAATTCTGTTCAGGCATTATAACTCATCTATGTTCCTTAGTTCTACAGTTAGAGGTTTTTTGAAAAATTAGGATCCAGTAAACTATTGGACTTACATTCACCAACAATGGATTCAATGACTTTTAGTAGACATGCTAAAATGGCCTTCTCTTGATTTTTTAATTATGAATGGCATAAGCCACTTGCTTTATTAATAGTTTAATAATACATTTGACAAAGGAAGCGGTTATTGAGCATTGTGGGAAATTAGGTTATTTTCAAATCTGATGAAGATTCTCATGCTACTATAATATAGGATTTATCCATGAATATTCATGGATAAATAAAATATGAATACATACAAATAAGAATAAAGTCTAACTTGGTACTAATCAACGGATGGCTTGAAGAAGACCATATAGGAGAAAAAAGGGTAAAATGTTAAGAAACTCTTTTTTAGAAGATAATCAGACAAGCCTAAGTCTCACAGGCTGTAATAAAAGAAATATAAATAATGTGGAGAATTGAGAAATAGCTCAGAAGGGTTTATCTTTTCCATCTGTGTTCTCCAAATGCCATCCAGAGCTTGCGGCCCTGGCTCCCAGATAAGAGCAGAGCCTGTGCAGGAGTTGGTGACCTCTGTCACAGAAATGCCGACTGTCTCAGTTCTCTGCATTTGCATTTTCTTCCCTGTGGCTTGATCTGCATTTCCACATTACGGAGCTTCCATTACTCAGTTGAAAGATCACATTGGCTGCACCATCTGGCCTCCACTGACAGGATACAAAGCCAGCCATTTTTTCAAAATGATGTGACTGCCATATGGTTATGGAACACTGGAGAATCGTAAGCAGCTTCTCCCATTGTTCAGTGGGTAACTTATTGTGACTA